>NNCF01129313.1:99974-110278 GCA_002313205.1 Laupala kohalensis
ATATAATTTTTTCTTTATTGTGATTCTAATTGTTTTAAAACACAACAATATGAATAATAACGAAGAAAAGACACGATTTAATTTCTATCAGTTGATAATGTAGTACGAACAATATTCAGGAACTCATTTGGCTCGTTTGATAAACATAAGAAGCATATAAAACATATGGCGGTGGAGCGCAATTGATTCGTGATTTTTGCCCTCCGCAGATAAAGAGTGATGTAAAAATAAAAAAACTTACGGAAAATTTACTACAAATCAAAGTAAACTTCCATCACTTCCGTGTGTATCCGTATGGAACCACACCGTCATCCATTACCACCAACCATAACCTCTAAATACAACCCACCACATCTCTACAACCTTCCTGGTGTAGGTCAAAAACAACAATAGATAAAAATGACAATTCATAAGTTCAGTCGTGGCGAAACAACTCTACCACTGCTGCCAACCCTTTTTTGTCACTAATATTTTTGTACGTATTACTCAAATTGTCAATATCAGTTTGTATGTTACAAATTATATCACTTAGTGATGTGAACCATTTCTTTAATTAATCTCTTTTTCTGATTAGGTTCAACACAAAATTTATGCATTTTGAAAATCAAAACTGTGTTGATTTGCCAAAGGACGTTTTACTAAAGTACACATGGGTTGAGCCTTCTTAAGGTCATACATGTTGTTTTAATCTCCTTTTAACCAACTGTGAGGACTGCCCACCATAAACCTTGTTCCACTCATTACAAAATTTACATTATTTCAAACTTCAAAATTAAATAGCATATTTCTAAACTTTTTAAATAGAATTTTTAATATGTAGTATTGTATTAAAGTGTTTTCATACTGCAATGTATTACGGGGTAAACTGTTACCTATGTTCATATTTCAGGAAGCCTAAAATCCAATCTTTGATGTCGTTTGCCGAAGCTCTGGCGTCATAATAAAGCTAACTGTATTAACGTGTACAAAGGGCGTTTTAGTCGTTTTAGTGCTGAACTCTACCTATTAACTAATAAACTAATCTACGGAGCAAATTCGGACACAGTTTTGTATATTCTTCCCCTCGACATGCCATATCAAATATTTGTTCTAAAAGTACGTATTTAACTCAAAGTTCAACCCCTGAACACTTTCGATGAAAAATTCAGTTTAAAATGTACTCTTAACTTGTTTTCCCTAAAAAAAATTCGTGAGCTGATAGTTTGACAATTGAGCTCAATTGACGTAATCAAAAGCTTTTTTGTGGCTTCTTTAGCTGCAGATACATCGACACGCTTGATGAATTATGAAACGGAAGGGTGTATATTTTCTCATCTACTCCAAAGCCCTTGGAAAGGTGATTACAAAGGTGTAAAATTTATTGGTTCCGAATGAATATCAACAGAGATACATCAACGTGAATAATAATAATAATAATGAATTTCCGAATACGAAACTTGAATGAGAAAATGACCTTGGTGAGGTCCTCCAGAATAGCGTGAAAAATGCACCAAATAGTCTAAGCTTTTTCTATTTGAATGGCATAATTAAAACTTAGACTTACGAATTTTATTAAATAATATGATTCTGTAACATTGCAGAAATATTTGTAATCAGTGAAAGTACTTTTGTCCAACATTGGATATAATGAAGTCTGCTATAATAAGATATAACGAACGGTGGAGGACGTTCTTTTACCTGTTAATAATACCGAACCACATTTTTTCTTCTGATATGAGACAATTAGTTTATTTTATATGAAACGTTTATTTTGTGTTCTGTGTGCATTTTATTTGTAATTTTTTGTGTTCCTGTTACTTGGTTTCTATATGAACTTAACTGTGTTTAACCCCCCAGGGGACTTACATCTAAAGTAAGTACGTGTTTGGCGAACACGGGGTCCCGAGCTGAGTCTGGCATTACTTCCACTTACTTGTGCCATGCTCCTTCCTTTCTCTTTCCTGACCTCCCTTGGTCACCTCTTGTTCTTTTCGATCCCGACGCTATTAAGGCTAGGGTATCNTCATTCATTGTCCCCCCTCATGTTATGTGCCCCCCTCCATTTGATGTACGTTGTGAGATATGTTTTGGTGTGTTGTAGATCAGGAGGGTTTTTAGTGGGTATATGGTTGAGTCATTCGACGAGTCCCAAACGCGGGGGCAGTCATGTTGGCTCTCCTTAGTGCGTAACTGCATTTTCCCTATCTGTACAGAATTTTAGGGCTCTAATAACCTTTGATGTCGACATGAGCCGTAAAACCCCACAAAAAAACAAAAAAAAATTCAACTGTGTTTAAAAAATTCAATACTATACTAAATATCACCTTGCACTTTCGTCTCAAAACAGAGTTGAAGTCTGTCTTATATATGTAAATGTACACAAATATTGGTCAACTAGTAGTAATAGATTAAGTTTAATTCCATTCCCAGTAGAGGAACATGATGGGTCCCAGGTGGTAGCGTCTTTGCCTAGAGAACCAAGTTCTCAGGTTCGAGGACGGACTCTGTCGGACGACTGAAGACGGAACTTCGTTGAAGTAGAACTTCCGAAGCGTAGCGAGAGCTAAAATATATGTTGAAAACTATGAATATTCACCGAATAAGTTGTAGTAAAAACGAGGATTCAACGTAATCAAATATTTCGTACAGAGAAGAAATATGATCTGTCCAGATGTATTTTTTTTATAAAATAGGTCTATTATTCTAACCTCAAATATCTTATAAGTGTGGTCGGATTACGGGGAACAACCATGCTTGTACTCAGTACCGCAAAAAAAAATAATTTTTTTTGCGACCTAGGACGTTTGGATACTCGGAGTCAGCTGCTATCTTTACTCTAAGAAAATGTAACCAAGGAGAAGAAAAACCTCAACAGAAACCTGACGAAGAACAAACCAATCTTACAAACCCTATTAAATAATAAGTTAAAATTCGGACTCCGTCCCTCAACAGATCCTAAGCTATGCCCATGGGTTTCACGGAGAATATGGATCCTCTATTACTTATATTCAAGTCCCAAGTTTACTCAGAGGAAATGTAACCGAAGCAGAAGAAAAAACCATGAACAGGAACTAATAATTGTGTTTATTAGTTTCTTTTGTGAAGTGCAAAGCAGTAAATTAGTTTATTTTACTCAACGTCGTCCTCAAAGGTCCTATTTATTTACTTATATCTTAGCAGTGTAACGGACTTGATATTGTTACAGAGTTTGTACAGAGTATAACCAACGCTTCCGCTTCGCAATCGTCCCTAAGGGTAACGATACGTGGACATCACGTTATGTTGGCAGTACTTGAAACGTAAAACTATAGCCAACATCGGCCATCAATTTAATTCACGTGATCTTGTGGCGCTGTTCTTCTGTTCTTTCTGCATGGAGCAAAGTGGGGAACGAAAAACTTATTAACTTGTATTTCTTTACAGCTCTTAATGTCGCTCTTGTGACTACTATCAATATTCATTGTCATATATTTTCAGGTAGTTCTAGCGTAGATAGAATTAAAATCACCAAAATATCTTAAATCGACATAAATGAACAGAGTAATATGTACTTACTGTCATTTCAACCTTAGAAAAACATACTTCACCGGCCATTTTAAATGAGATGATTGCAACTACAATTCTTGGTGTAATGGTCTTACGGAGAAGACAATTATTTTCGAAAAAAAAAANTTTTACGTCGCGTTTGTGTATAGTTCACCGGACATTTAAGAAAGATATTTCCGTGTATCTGAGGTTAGTTGCATACAGCATGAAACCGTTGCGCTCGGCAACCACCTTTGTACTCAATGCTCTTCTGATGCATTTCAGACAAAGTCAAGCTAGTTCCAGAATATTGTTTGTGCTATATTATTTACTAATAGATAGAAATTAAATGATGGTTTAGCTTTGTTATTCTTCGTATTGTTGTGTTTTAAAACCGTTATAATTAAAATAAAGAAAACAATTATGCATCTCAGTGATTTGAGTAGCATGGAGCGCTGGTCCCACTTTAAATTCGTAGAAGTTGGTCATTCGTTTTAGGCAGCTTTATTGCATTATTTTCGGTAAAGTTGGCATAAACTTTTTTGAGAAGAGAAACACAGCTCCCTCGCTCCTGCAATGAACGGCAGCGCGTGACAAACGGATGAAAAGCGAACCCCAACTGAGACGCACCGCGCGGTTCGCTTGTCAGAAGTAGTTGTCCGTTGTGATACTCGGAGCGCTGCAATCATTTAAGAAGACGCGTGATCCACTCGTAACAAATGAGTGTTGGCGCAGCGTAAAATACCTCGTGATTACTCCCTTTGGCCCCATACGGCTCAGGACGTCAGCAGAGCAAATGAGAGCGACTGCAGAGGGCTGTCTGGAGAAAAGAATACTTCCAATTATGAGGAACAACTATTTTCTTTTGTGGACACGATCAGATTGTGGGAGTAATTTAAATAACACACTTTTTTGTCACCTTCATAAAGATATATTTCCATGATGTTCACAAACTAGTTCTATTGGATTGTGATAACATGATTAGTGTTAATCTTCAATTGATGCCATAAAAAACTGATATTAAAAATGATTACATTAATGCCTAAAGTGAAAATCATAAAAAATTATGCAAACATTTCTTCTATGTGTGGAGACGATAAATTTCAGTCAGGTGAAAATGGCGACGAGTCGGAAATCGAACCCGGGACACCTGCATTGTTCGCAGAGTGGTTAACCACTACTCCACCCGTTCGCCTTCCACTTCAACTCTGACCTTAACCCCGGAAGATCTGAGGCACATCCCCGTACAGGAGATTGTTGTGTAGAGTCTCCTGGAAATCGTGTATAGTTGTGGAAGTCAGCGAACGGACGGTGCAGTGGTTAACACCCCTGCGAACAATGCAGAGGTCCCGAGTTCGATATCTGGTTCGTCAGCACTTTTACCTCACCGAAAATATATCTCAAAAATTTGTGTTGAAATTTAGTATTTTGTAAAATGTACCCGTTAACAAATAGTTTATGCGAATACATCGTCTACAACGTAGGCCTGTGCGAATAGAAGCTAATAATATGTATTTTAAAATTGTTACGAAAATTGAATTTGACGTCGAAAGAAGTTGGTATCAACAATATAGTTCTGAAGTTACCGTAAGCGAGTACACCAAAAACACCAAGATGGCGGACTCGAGTGGTGTTTCAGGGCAGCCACCACCAATATTTTAGAACAAAAACCCGACACTCGCTTTGACTTGACTACATAATATCGAATAAAACACGTAAAAAATCTGTGCAATTTTGGTCCGATAAATTTTTTAAAAAATTAATTGAGTTCTTAACTAAAGATGAACTTACAATTTTGAATAAGAGATAATTTTACTAATTTTAATTGGAATCAATTTATTTTATTTTTTCATAAACAATACACCATAGTATTAAATGAATTTCTGATACTTCTTGGAAAATGTCAGTCTCACAAAGTACTGGAAAGAAAATATTAATTAATCACATAATAAATCAAAACTGAAAGGTCACATTAAACACAACCAACATCCTAGATATAAATCAAATTCAAAGCACTTTATGATGTACAAAAGGATAAAGAATAAAAAGTGTGTAAATCAAATTATACAATAAATACTATATTTATTAAATTTATTTACAATAAATACATAGGAAAGAAGAAAAGAAGGGGGAACTCATTTACATTTAACGCTAGGAAGCAAAACTAGGGACCATCCCGGTGTGACACCTTACTTTTATGAACTACAGTATATTAAATTTAAAAATTTCTTGAGACTTCACCGCCAAGAGGGTCCTGGCTCAGCACCTGAAACACAAAAATCAGGAAGAGGTGTAGCCAATGTGTTGTCATAATCATCATTATCATCATCACTGCTACTATCCTCATGGATGATGATCATCTCTTCCACTTCAAGGTTGTAGCGCTCCAGAATCAGAGCCTCTGTGTGTTCCACACAATTCTTCCAGACATCTAGAAGGAATCGTTGTTAAGCTGAACAGTCTTATACACAATAAGAAAATAATGATATGAGACTTTAAAAGTAACATCTAACCCAGTAACTAACCCTTACCTGATTAAGTGCTTCAGCCCAAACTTGCTTGGTGCGATCCAATCCCTGGCCTGGCTGTGATGTTATGTGTTTGTCATAATACCTAAAATAAACATTATTATAAATTCAGTAACATACAATTCAAATTGTAATAATGTAACTATGCAAAAATTATATAAGAAAGAAATAAACAAACAAATACCTCTTGGTGAGACCCCAGACCAACTCGATAGGATTGAACTCGCAGTGATAAGGGGGTAAACAAAGCACTTGATGACCTTCTTTCACAAGAATATCATTGACCACATACCTACATACCAAAATTAATTTTAACTTCATAGTAACTCATGATATTAATATTACTTCCTTAATTTAAGATTATAAATTGTTAAAATTACAAATTATCCATGTTATTATGAACTATTGGTCTAATATGTCATGAACTATGATTGAACAAACATTATTACATAATTATACACAGCCTTATATAATTACATGCAGAATAAGAGTCAGGAGTTTGAATATATTTTCATACTCAATAAATATTAACTGACCGTAATAAAAGATATTCATTGTCTATTAATCATACATTCCAAAATTACTAGTCAATTGTTAAATGATATGAATCATAAAGATAGCTTTAAACTAATAATTACTGGAAATGAAATAAAAGAGAAATAGTTTTATATCCTCAAAATATGACACCAAACTGTAAATTGATAAACTTAAACTGATAAAACATATAAATATTATTAAATGTATACAATACAAATAAAATTAGGTAGAATAATAAATATCTATCTAAAAGTAAAATAATAATGTCTATACTTCTGGTTTAAAATGGGTTCCACAGAGAGTCAGGTACATAATGCCTTTTCTCAGGGTTGAATGTAGTGAGTATGGGATGATGGCAAAGTCATGCGACTTGAAGACTGATGTACTAAAACTGCAAAAACCCACGTTAACATTCACATAGATAATAGAACATTCAATGATTTCTTAGTACTTAGCTAACATTTTCAGCTTGGTTTTAATAACTTTTCTCATTGATGAGAGAGAGCCTTTGAACAAGAAAACTTCAGGATTTTCCCTAACATGCTGCCATACTTCCTTCACAGTTACTGGATCACTTATCACTTAAATCAACACTGGATTACTTATTTTTGCAAGAGTTATTTCTGAGTCAGTCAACAATACAACTAGTCATGAATGATTACTAACTTATTGTTAGATACAATTTACATTATTAGCATACAAATAACAGGATATCATACCNAACTTTTCTCATTGAAGAGAGAGAGCCTTTGAACAAGAAAACTTCAGGATTTTCCGTATCATGCTGCCACACTTCCTTCACAGTTACAGGGTACCCTAAATCAACACTGGATTACTTATTTTTGCAAGAGTTATTTCTGAGTCAATCAACAATACAACTAGTCATGAATGATTACTAACTTATTGTTAGATACAATTTACATTATTAGCATACAAATAACAGGATATCATACCTTTGCGAAGATTATCATAAATATAACGCGATATGGCTTCCTCAGAAAAATTGTCTATGCCCGTAACAGGATAGCTTCGCTTCCTTTTCTTCGCAGGAGTGACAAATTTTTCTCCTTCTTTCCCTCTCTTCACAATCTTCTGAACTATATTGAAGCCTAGCTGGAAGTTGAAACATAGCTCTCTTATTAAACTGAACTAAAAGTGTTCATTGTTGGTTAACCTAAATGCACATACTTGTATTACATAGTATTTTAATTGATANTCAGAGAAATACTTACACCTAGTAATTGGTCAATTCTCACCAAAACTTCAGTTTCGCTACAAAGTATCAAATATACTTCTTTCACGAGGGTCATTCTTAATGAACGAGTACATATGGAAAATACACTTCTGCAGTGAACTCTGANTCAATTCTCACCAAAACTTCAGTTTCGCTACAAAGTATCAAATACACTTTTTTCACGAGGGTCATTCTTAATGAACGAGTACATATGGAAAATACACTTCTGCAGTGAACTCTGAACTGCAGGAATCCTTTTCAGTTTCTCGGCCATGGTTGACAAAAGTAACACACGCTCAAGAAATTATTAAACGATAACACCTCGGCAAACGAAGCACGCACGTTAAAATTTCCGTGTGGTACTATTGAAACATTCGTAACGGGCGTACCAACGCTATGGAAACAACAAAGAAACTACCGTAAAATGAATTTCGTTGAAAGTAGATTAAAGAATAAATATTTCTTGCATAAATTACACATGTAATTTGTAAATGGGAATTGTGATTTTGTGTTACTCTACAAAGGATAAAAAAGAGAATTTTAAGAACAGGTTCCCCTAGTGTTATTTTGTCTAGTTTGGTGGTAGTGAATCCAATGTATAAGATGAAAATATCACTAGTCGAGTTGTATACGACATAGGGGGAATCAATTGTGTAGGTTGGCAGTTCTCCCAAATTTGGTGTATTCTCGGTGGGGAATTTTCCTTTGCCTAAGGACGAAGTATTTCGAGAAAGCTCCTTGGTGAAATTATGCGAAAGATGGTTCAAATTTTTTTTTTGATTTACTGCCTTAAAAAAGATTTGAAAGCAAATATTCTGAGCAACCTTTTATTTTTTTTCGCGTCGTAATATTATACTGTACCATACCGTGTTGTATACTCGTATAACCTTTGTGTATATTTGGCTCCGTCTATTGCTTTGGCTTTGACTTCGCGTTTCAAGTGTCTGTTGCCATGCCAACCGCAGTCACGACGCACCATCTCTCGAACGGTGATCGATTTATCTCGAGCTAATGGGCTGTCTTCGCCGGGACCCAACACGAACAGCGTGAGCTCATCATCCCAGCTCTCTTTAGCTCACCAACACACTTCATTTGCTTCCATTCAGACTCTCTGGCGTGACTGCGAATCGGGACCAAGACGGATTTTTCAACTCTCATCGGCTGCTGCTCCGAACGATTCCGAGTCCACCTGAGCATGTGCTGGTGTTTTAAAGATCACGAATTTTAAAGAAGAATCAATTGTAACGTAATCAATAGTGAAATGAGCTGCAGTTATCACTCAAAAATAAATATAACAAGAATACATGTGGGTTATTACTAGATAAAAAAAGATACTGGTACAAGTCTCAAGTTCTATTCATTTATTTTCATTTGGATCATCCCATAGAAACCAAATTGTCTCGAAATAAATGTTTTGTGCATTGAAGGCATCCTCCTCCAACAGAGCCTTCGCTCCGCAGTCTTCGTCTGTTTCCATTGTTGCAGACGCAGAACTCGCTCTACGACGAGGAGGCGGCCATTTTGTGTGTTCGTTCTGGCTACGTTGACGTGATACCGGTTTTCAATTACATGTTTCGATTCCTGTTCGACTCCACGTGATCGGCGGCGGACGTGTTCCTCAACCCCGGTGGCAAACGTATTAAGGGTCCTGCAGACGTGCAAGAGGTAATCCTGTTCTATTAAGCGAACAGTAATTGCATATTTCTATTCTGTTCTCGACAGTTTTGATGACACGAACAAGCGATAGAACATGGTGACATTTCCGATAAGTATTTGTACTTTTTCTTGAAGTTATGGATTCAAAAGAACATGTAAATTGATTGTTCATAATACGTGAATAGAAAAGAAAATGTTTCGAATCTCGTATTCACAAGTTTTCTATTTAGCATCACTTGTTAATTAGTTAATATGTTTGGGTCAAATTGTACAAACTATCTTCTGAACCAGTTCTCCTTACGGGAATTGACTGAAATTTGGTTCACATATTCAAAACCTGTTGACAACGCAATATAATGGTGTCTAATAGCATTTATTTATTCTGACTAAAATAAATGATATGGACTTTTGTTTTGTCTAACCTTTCGACTAGGTTCCATGCAAATCGTCTCATTGTAAACACTGACAAAACAGTGTCTATGTCATTTCACAATAGTATCACAAAATCTTTACCCCATGTTTCTCTTTCTTTAAACGGAACACATTTAAAAACTGTTACGAATACAAAATTCTTAGATCTCCATATTCAAGACAACCTCAAATGGAATTGTCACGTTGACAATCTTAATTCCCAATTAAGCAATCTCTGTTACGCATTCCGAATCTTAGTTAACGCAGTTAGTCCACGTATTTCCCGTTGCGTATATTTTGCAAACATTTACTCCCATTTACGTTACGGCATTACCTTCTGGGGTAATTCCGGTCAGAGTATTCAAACTTTCAGAATTCAGAAGAGGATAGTTCGGATAATTTGTAAATCTCACCCCCGAAACTCTTGTAAACCT
>NNCF01129313.1:133152-144388 GCA_002313205.1 Laupala kohalensis
AGTTAAATAATGCAAACCATTTGTTTTATTTATTCACATGAAAATTAATTGGAATTTAAATATTTTTCTGTTGCATTTCACTGTATTTTATTATTTAAAATACATCGAAGTTGTTATATAAAATTAAACAAATGAATCAGAATTGAAAATTCATTAAAAATGAATAAATTCTGCGAAAGCTAAATTTTTCTACTAAATACATTTATTGTCAAAGAATTACAAACTGCATATGACCACGTGGAGAACAATAAACTCTAACTTAATTATTTTTTCTGATGTGCGCCGTGAACGTGTAATTTTTTTTAGAAAATGTTCAAGGTTTATCATTCATTGGGAAACATGACAAAATAAACTTTATTGTCAAAAAAGCAGTTGCAAACTGCGTATGACCGCATGGGGGGTGTAATAAACTAAGTTACTCTCCGGAAACCAGCAAGGGACCATCCCATCAATTCCGATCAAGGATCCAGAGGCAGGGGTGGTTATTTAACAAATACCTAGTTTTAAATTTACTAGTCTCAAAATTCACCATATCGATCGAAACCACTCAAAATTCGAGATTATTATTAACCATATTTTATAGACTCCTGCTCGAGCNTTTTAAATCGCATTACCGCATATGGAAAACCCGCCACAACCCAGAGGAAAATCGGAGAAAAACCCGCGCCAGAATGCAATAAGTCGCATTTAAATATTTTAATTAATTTAAACGTGGTTTTGGTAAAATTAAAAGCGAAGTTGGTGAAAAGCAGAACGGTAGCAAATATTGTGTTGGAGAAATATATATACATCGATCTTGTTCGATATATATATATAAATCGAAGGGTGGGGGGGGTTCTTCGACTGCTTTCGTGGGCTTTGTCAGAGAGAGTGTGTGTGTCGATGCATTCGGTGCAGTGGGCGTTGCATTCCTAACTGCTGTGACGTAGGCCCAAGGTCGTTCTCTTTTCGCTCGACGTTGACAGGAAGTAGGTGTGTGGACCAATCACACGAGATGCCTTCCAACAAGCGACACAGATACGTGTGTGTCCTCATTCAGAAACGTCTACTCCACTTTATGATGCTCGACAATGGCGATGTTCATATTGTTTGTACTCGTAATTGTTTTCGAGAATCGTGTTTTTTTTGTATTGCTTCCTCCAAATACTTGCGAAGAAGTTGGTTGATAAATATTATAAAAAGGTTTAATACTTCATTTTTCTAAGTTTTAGTGATAAATGAAAAAAATTAAAAAATCTTTAAAACGGAAAACTATTTAGTAAATTTTGAAGTAAAAATGAAAATAAAATTCGAATGATTTTTAGAAATAAAAAAGCAGTGTATTTATAATATTAAATTATTAATTTCGTCGTGTTAAATTTTTGTTTCTAATGCAATCAAAATTTCTTATATTATTTTCCCGTTATGAATGTCATAAAATTCAGTTTCTATTGTCTTTTTAAGAATATTCCCATATATTTTGTAAAAATGCGATTTAAATGAAAACTTTAAGTTTTTATTCAAATTGGGGAGTTATTTTTCTTCTGATTAGCATTCAGAGCAGATTCGAAAATTAGGAAAATAGTCACTATATATGAGACGCGTACTTACAAAAGGGAACTCGAAATCTGATTTTTCTTTTTTTGTGGGACTTTACGGCTCATGTCGACATCAAAGGTCATTGAAGTCCTAAAAACTTGTACAGGTAGGGAAAATGCAGTTACGCACTAGGGAGAGTCAACATGACTCGTCGAATGATTCAAAACCCTACCCACTAAAAACCCTCCTGATCTACAACACTCCAAAACATATCTCACAACATACATCAAAACATTAAAAAGAATGAGGAAAATGAAAGATACCCTGATAGCCTTAATAGCGTCGGGATCGAAAAGAACAAGAAGAGGTGACCAAGGGAGGTCAGGAAAGAGAAAGGAAGGAGCCTTACCACAAGTAAGTGGAAGTAATGCCAGACTCAGCTTGGGGCCTGAAAGCTGAAAACTTGGCATTAAACACTTCATTAGTTCGACCTATACTGGAGTAGGGAGCCGCTCGCTGGGATCCACATAGGGAGGGTTAGACGAATGAATTAGATCGGATACAGAGAAAGGCTGCAAAATTTGTTATTAACATATGTAATATTAATTTAGAGTGGGGCTTTACACTTTCCAATCGAAGAAAGTTGGCGCGTCTTTGTGCCCTCTTTAAAGCCTACATGGGAGAGTCTGCGTGGAAATAGGAGCAATGAATGGTATACATGGTGGTGTGTATATTGAAGCGTGTTTATATACGTGTGTGTGTGTGTATCTGTTTTTAAGTGAAAATGTGTTTCCGTACGTATGTGAATATACTCACATAAGAACCTAATTTAATTTCTTTAATTTTTTAGGTGGATTATTCTTTTCGGTTCTTGTGTAGTAATTTTCTAAGCATTTTATTCCGTGTGTGAGTTTTTTATAGATATTTGGGCAGAGATTTTTTTTAATTTCACATTGTCGTATTATGTATATCCTTATTATGTTTTCCAACTGCCACCGATCATTGCTCACTTGCAGATAAATAAATTATTATTATTATTAATAATATTATATTCCAAAGCACATTGTAAGTGGACCTTCATTGCGCGAGGTAATATTTTTGGACATCTCTCTGTTCTAGAGATTAAATTTATGTTTTCTCCATCAAACACAAAATCTTTAAAGTGTTCTTTTTGTTCATAACTATGATAAAGTTCAGGTGGGGAATTCTTTATTTCTAGTTCGATAAACTTCAGATGTGAAATTTTCTCTATTTCGTCAGGCTCACAAACTATCTTAATTACTGTTTCGGAAATGATTTTACATTTTTTTCATTACATTTTGCCTGAAATAAAAGAAGCAAAATGTAATAAAATTTTCTTAAATTCATTGAATATACATTCGCTACAAAATCTATTTTTGTGATTTTTTTATAATTGTTATTTTTGTGAAAACAAGTTTAGATGGGATGTTATCTCAACGTTTAAGAAGATAATTTAAGGTTTTTGCTTATGAATTATATTGAAAAACAAATTATTTAAAGAAAAAAGCAATTTTAAACTGCATATGACCACGTGGATGACAATAAACTTTTTTTGCATATGAAGTATGAGATTAGGGAATAAAATTTAAAGACTGAAGGAAATTAATGTTGTTCTCTTCTACCATATTTCAATTAAAGCCTTTTTTTACTTCGTGTGTTTGTGTACGAACTACAATTTGACCTAATAACAGAAATCAGCTGTTGGAATGTAATGAGCAGAATTTTTTTAAAAAGTCTATTTCCAAGGTCGTAAAAATATTTCAATTAAAAAAAGAAAGACAATTCATGACGTCATTAGATCTCATTTGTCGTCACGAAATCTTATTTTCAAAGTCTGGGAAGTTTTTTGAGTGTATGTAAATTTGTGAATGATTTTGGGTCCCATCAATATCTTGGCCACTGATGGATGGATTACAACGTAACTACTATCACAAAATTAATATGATTTATTCAAACGTTTAATGTTGATAAAAGTTACGATATTCCCAAAAATTTTGCGTCATTACGAGGCTTTTGTATTAATAAAGTGCCCAATATTTCTGTCATTCCCGTGAATTTTCTCAGTCTGAATATTCAGAAGTTAATGATGAAAAGTAATAGTACTTTCTATTGTGCCTAATTTCCCTTTTTATAGTAAATATAAGTCTTAGTAATTACGTACCAGTTTAAAATTGATTAGATGTTATATCAACAACACAATACGACGGGTTGCAAATAACGTTAAATTGTCAAGAGTGAAAATCTATTCAAAAGTGACAAAGTAGTTTAACCTTTATTTTGCGACCACGAAGTAACCATGACGACTGACAGTTGACAGGCGACAGAATAACAAGAGCGCAGCGGTGTGCGAATTGAAACAAAACGCGGAAGGACAAAAGAAAGAATGTCTTGTGGTAGAATGTTTTAGTTTGTGGTTTGGACCACACGCAGGGACCTTTTGTGCGTGTATCCTCGTGCTAATGAATTAAATTATGTCATTTGTAATTTTGTCAGAGTTTGTCAGTTTCACATTCCAGGGCCTGACCATCTAATGTATTCGAACAAATTTATCACTGTCCTGGACTCATCTCTTCTAACTCTGGGCTACTTTTCTAATGAGAATTCATTTTAATTTTTAATGTAATACCAAATAATTAACGTTATTGGTACTTATCTGTATTTAAATATCATTAATACGCATGCGCATTCTGACCATTCGATGTTTCAAAATCAGTATCTTAGTTCTTTGACGTCATCACACACAAAATGAAGAGTAACAATATTTTACAAAATATTATACTACACATCGTCGGTAACATTATGTGAAAGTGTTTCGAAATATTGTTGAAACAATAGTGAAAACGCTTGAAGTACGACGACAACAAATGAGAAACTCATTTCAAATGGATCGACAGCTGAAGCGACGAGAGTTACTCGTAACTTCTCGAATGAAGACGTAATCAGAACACAAAATGAAATTGGTACAATACAAGCAAGTGAACTCGATCTACAATTAAATACCACTATTAGATCTAACACGGCGTTGCGTGGGATTTGAAAGGAATCTTCGAGCAATCATTACTGGACATTGTGGGATTAGAACAAGAGTTAACTGATCTGGATTTGTTTAGCGTATATTACCCGGAGTTAATCGTGGATGTCATATAATCTTGTAGATTCATATGTAAGTTTCCATATTTATCTATTTTCGTGATAATAAATTTTAATTTTTGTTTATTTCAATAATTAAGTTCCACGAAGAAAAACCTATAAAATACAAATATTAATGTAATTACGATTTATTTAAAATTCGGACTGAAGGAAAATACAATTTTTACAGGATACTTAAGAAACGAGGCTGTGAATGCTTTAGTTTTCATTCCACTTTTAGGTCATGTCCTTTACAGCCTACACCACAAGTGGGTTGTCCTTCTTACGTAAGGCAATGGAACTCAGGCGGACACGTGTGTAAAGCTTCATAATCAGCAGTTATGCGAGTGAAGATTCAATTTCTACTCGTTAACAGCCAGTTTTAATTGTTTTTGCTGCTCTTGTAAATTCATCAGAATTAACCGTACTTTTCAACTAAAATGTAATGACCCTTAAGGAGGGATTTTTGAAATTTTAAATATCGTAATCGACATACATTACAAATAATTCACATTTATTAATACAGATTAAAACTACTGGTGCAAAACCATTGCACATACTTTCTCATATACGTTTTTCCATATGCAGCATATATTTACAAAAAATTATTTCAATTCAGAATATTATTTCAAAACATATAACGACATATCGGTGTTATAAAATTCGTAATACTGTCATACAAATGTAATTTCGTTGTAGACAGAAATGGATGTATTTTCGAATCTGCAGCTTCCGTTCGCTGTCATTCAATGTATTTTATCATTATCATATCTTTCATCTCAGTTTACGAAAAGTGTATTCTACGTGTATTCTGCTTGGTCCATCTACACTGCTGAATATTATTCAATGTTTTTTGAAACAGTAAACAAATGTGTAAATGTTTGCAGACATTTTCTACGTCTGTACCAAACTTTCCTGAGAAATACCGTTAATGAGAATGTAACGCATATTAATTACACTTTATGTAATTAAGTAAATTTAAGAAAAATCGTTGGAGTCGTTTTTTGAGAAAAAATTCGATAGAGTACTTTACCGTATATTTCCGTCGAAATCTATTTTTCAATTTCTTTTCACGATTACAATACCTTCTACACACTATGTATATGCCTTCGTATATAATGGTGATGTAATTTCTCCGTTGTACGAAATAATAAGTTTATGTAAATTATATATAAATGCGAGAGAATTCATAAATTTTATTTCTCGTCAAATCTGTTGTTGACCTTGTCAACAATGTTTGTTCTTCCGTCGTATGTTGAACGTGCGAGAATAAACTTCGCTGCGGAGTCTTCGCTTCTCTTAAGCCTTGAGGCCTCTGGCGTGTAGATATGCCTCTGCCAAAATTCGCCATGCTATTCATTCCTCTGTATTTTTTAATCTCTTTTCTTCTTCTTCTTCTGCTCCTTTCGGTTGAATTCCTCATTCCTTCTCTCTATCTCTTTTTTTTTTTTATTCCTTCGTGCTTTATTTGGTTTCTGCGTTCCGATAGCTCGCAATCGCTAAAGGCAATATCTTCCACTATATCCTCTTCACTTAAGACCCTGGTATTAGAGGAATGGACTGTTCAAATGCCCAGTTTCAACGGAACCCCCAGATACCAAGTGAACGGGTTCTTAAATTCGTTTCTTGTGTTGCTGAACCCGTTCTTAACTTACGTCATCACTGTGCATTGTTGTCTAATAATTACGAAATTTGATCTATCATTATCTTAATATTTGGTAATTCTTCGAAGTGAAGATACTTTTTATTAAATAATTTAAAATATATTCGTTACAAATTTATTGGTATTGTGTCAATTTTATAACATGTATCGAACTATTTTTATTCTGTTAAACTGTTAAATCCGCCTCTGCCTTAAGAGTCCTTGATCGGAATTGATGGAATACGTCCCTCGCTTGCTTCCGGAGAGTAAATTAGTTTATTGTCCTCCACGTGGTCATACGCAGTTTCTAACTGCTCTTTTGACAAATACGTTTATTTATATTTGTTTACTTAAACGTTTCAGGAGAGAAGTCAATTTCTGCGACGTCAAGAAATTTGGATTCGTCACCAATACCGTGTCATTTTCTATAGCAAAATAATAGGACATCTTCTTCCCTTACCGTTTTAAGGGTGTGAGGGGGGGGGGTGCAGATGGGTAGACATCGGGATCCGAGTGTCACTCTATTCACGAAAAATGATGTATTCAATACAAAAAAAAAAACAACAACAAACAAACGTTTTCCATATGATTATTTCCTGCCATGCCCTTTCCACCCCGGTTTTTTTAAGAAGTAGTAGTAGTGGTGTCTTACAATGTAGTTGTCGAGATGTAGATATCAATATAGTGCAAAGAGGTAATAATAATAAAATTATTGTCAAAAAAAACAGTACAAACTGCGTATGACCACGTGGAGGACAATAAACTAATTTACTCTCCGGAAGCAAGCAAGGGACGTATTCCATCAATTCCGATCAAGGATTCTCTAAGGCAGAGGCGGATTCAAAAACTTTTTTGCATAAGTTCCTAGATAAGATAAAAGAGTTATAATACTAATAGAATGTCTATATGTTTGTAATTAACCGCAAATATGTTTGTAAATTTACATGTACAAGTTATTATCGAACTATAGATTATTCTGAGTATAGTGTTTAAAAATCATAAGAGTTGAAAAAACACTAAATTCACGATTTATTGTTACAATAAACACGCCCCTAGACAAAAGCCTAGAGAACCTGTATAAGAAATCCGCCTCTACCCGAAGGAAAACCGGAGAAAATCCCGGTTTGCCAGGATGGGGATAGTTACCTGGGTACAACTTTTCGTCGAAATTTGGCTTTCCAGAGCTACGGTGGAACACCCTCTTATATAAATATAACACCATACATTGTTATAAAATTTCATGATTGCTAAATTGAATGAAACTACCATTTTGATCGTCAATATCGACGCTAACTTTGATTTAACAAGACCCGAATATTACGGCAGATACTGTGGCATTCCCCCACGTCTTGTAGTCTTCTAGATAAAGTTTCACTGGGTATGAAACTGGGTATGAAGTATCACCAAAGTTATATATAGTATATGACGTAACATCCTATTTTTATCGTAGTTTCAAAGTAGGAGAATCTAATGTTGCACACAAGTGACACAAACACGTTAACAAAACAATTTTGCAAACAACAATTCAGATGAACAAAAATTAATACGGAATGAGACAAGAAGAATGACGTTACGCAGGCAGTGTTATTGTTTGTTCTATGAAGAAAAAGCTGATTATTTTTGAGAGGCGCGAGCTCGCGTTGCATGCTGGGTACTATTACGTTCGCGTGATTCCTAATAGCAGACACGCGCCTCCCCTGCGGCGATCATCGGCTGTTTTCTCTCATTCGACTTTTCCTCGCCAGAGCGTGCTGCAAGTCGCCTCACGCCACGGAAGCCATTTAAGCCTGTCTCTTTACAATCAACGAACCTTTCTAGATAAACACACACACAAAATAATGAAGGGATTCAAAGGATGTTGTTTATTCGAGAAATAAATCCGCTCTTAGCGGGTGAATTACGCTTTTAACAAATCAACCTCTACAACTTTCATTTACCTAATAAATTTTATTTGTTTATGGGGATAGTATCCACGCACGCGAGCGAAATGAATGGTCCTAAATCGCTTCCTTGCGGTCCTCCATTTCAAAGAGTGCTCCAGCTGTGCTTGTTTCAATTATTATGTACTCGTAATTTAATTACAATAAAAATATATGAGACAAAAATGTTATATCTATATAAATAATAATTTAATGGTGTTCGTTAATAAGCGAATCACTTGAGAACGGATTTCGCTAATTTTCTTAATGTTCCTAATAGAATAAGGTTTTTAGGGAAAGAAAAATAGGTAAACTTGCCTGGAAAATTCGGCAAAAACTGAAAGTGCTTGGATGGGATTATTGTATGAACTCTAAACCATAACTCACGATTCGAACGATGGATATATTCGTAATTATTTGTTTGTTTGTTTGTTTGTTCGTCATAGTTGTGGAAACGTTTTCAGAAAAGAAAAATACGGGACAATTACAAAGAGAAGCCGAAAAATTAGGGAAAAATGCAAAAATCATAATTATTGTGTGCACACTCGATCATAAGTGACGCTAGGAACGACATAAATCAAATTGAATATTCATGGATGGCCACAATCGTTAATAGATACAACGATCACTCAGAAACACGTTTCTTCATCTTCTTTTTCTTCATTCTTTACTTTGTTTACACATTTAAAATAGCTTTTCACAATTTCACAAAATTATAAAAAAAAAAAAAATTATTGAAATTTGAACGGGATAACGTCTGTCAGGTCATCTAGTTGTTTTATATTAGAGAAATATAAAGTATTAATCCACAATTTTTTAATGATTCATTCTACAACATACAATATTTTTATATAGTTAATAAACATCGACCTATTAAAGCAGACAATTTATTAAAGAATACTTAATAGAAATTCATCAAAGAACCGTTTTGATAAGTTTTAAAGCGATTTTCTATTGCCCTTATGTATTTTATATCGTGACAAGTGGAACTTAGTGAATGTATTTCCACTAAAAGAATACAAATTGCTTTTTAACAGGTTTATTATACTTGTTTATCGCGTACATTGCGACGTAGACGAAGGTGAACTTTTTTATTTCATAACATTTTATTTATTTATTTTAATTTTGGGTTTAAGATTATTTTACGTGAATTGAAAAAGAATAGAGGGGTGTGGAGTTTTTCATAGTTTCTTTTTCTTTCGAAATCTATTATTATTATTATTTATTTCTGGCAACATGTCATTTAACACCATTTACAGCATCCAGGTTTTGTTTCCAAATTTATGTATTGAATGGACGAATTTTTGCGTTTTACTCTTTATGCTATAACTACGATGAAGTGTAATGATAATGTAAAACGGAACGATGATTAATTATCATCAATAAAAGTTTCTTTTCACAACACCAACGTTTCGGCAATTTATTTTGCCTTACAATGAACATACACAATTTACATTATTTATAGTACACTTAGAAACATCTTATAAACACAAATATTATATATCAGTGATTACTCCCTATCTAACTATGAAATAACTGTTACAAAAACATACTCAAAAAGTCTTATTATAATGCAAAACAACATATCTGTATGATATAGATCCACACCGTCATCCATTACCACCAGACATAACCTCTAAATACAACCCACTACATCTCTACAACTTTCCTGGAGTAGGTCAAAAACAACAATAGACAAAAATGGTGGTTTGTAAGTTCAGTCTTGGCGAAACAACCCTACCACTCCTGCCAACCCTTTTTCTCAATAATATTTTTGTATTTGTTACTTAAATTGTCAGTGTCAGTTTGTATGTTACAAGTTCTATCACTTAGTGATGTGAACCATTTCTTTAATTAATCTCTTTTTGTAATTAGGTTCAACTCATAAAATTTTTTCATTTTGAAAATCAAAGCTGTGATGATTTACTAAAGCACACATGGGTTGAGTCTTCTTAAGATCATAAATATGTTGTTTGAATCTCCTTTTTTACCAAGTGTGAGGATTGTCCGATATAAACCTTATCAGTTATTTCATAGTTAGATAGTGAGTAATCACTGATATATTGTATGTGTTAATAAGTTGTTTCAAAGTTGTACTAGAAATAATGTAAATTGTGTATGTTCTCTGTAGCCCCGATGAAGGCAAAATAAATTGCCGAAACAAATAAATTGCGTTGTAAAAAGAATCTCTTATTGATGACCAATTCTCGAATATATCGTTCCGTTATATACTATATATTGGTCAAGATCAACATCATAATTTATAATGTGTTACACTGAATGTCGGCAGTTACACTGAATGATTTTTTTACGTGATTTGACGTGTGCCATATATCTTCTCTGTGCGCTTTATAATTATTGCTATAATACATAAGTGGCAAGTATCCGAAGATCGTGAGTTCGAGGAGAGTGGAGGTTTAGAAGATTGATTATATCTGGTTTTATTTATTTCACTACGTTTCCATCTTCTGACAGAGAACGCGACTCCTTTGAAAAAATTACTGATATTTTGACAGAGTACCGTCGTATCCATCGTTGCCAACCTGATGTATGACGCAGTATGTCGTGTTGAAAGATAATTGTACTTCATAACTGGTTCAATTGGTGTTGCATCTATTTGGTTGTCGATGTTCGTGGGGCGAAATAGATTGTGTAACAGTTTTGCAAATCATCATGTTTCAAGTTAGCGACAAACAAATACATTCGTTATACAGCAGTAATAATAATAATATCCTTGGTGAAACACGAGTTAACGTTCTGGTTCCTCAGATTAAGGTAGTACAAGTGTAGGTAGAATTATATCACTAAAATACCTTAAATCGGGATAAATAAACAGAGTGACATATGTACTTAATGCGATTTCAACTTGAAAAAACATAACCTCAAAGACCATTTAAATGAGATGATTGTAATACATTTTGCGTCTTATGGAGGATTCACTTTTATTAAAAAACAAAAATCTCGAATGTGATGGAAGTTTACTTAGATTTGTAGTAAATTTTCCGTA
>NNCF01129313.1:147522-157948 GCA_002313205.1 Laupala kohalensis
TTATTATTATTATTATTATACAATGCAAAGGAAAGTGGCCATGAGGAAAAAAATAATAAATTTCGAAAAGAGAAATCAATTGTAAAAAGAGGCTGATTACTGCAAAGTTAGAGATAGTGAAAACTGATAATTGTGAAATAAAAAGAACTGAAATTGAACATCTTAGTATAATATATAGAGGGCTCTTCTAAATTGGTATTTCATCAATACGACATCTTTGCACTTCGCTTCTTAGAACCACTGCAATGCGAGAATGTATGTCCTCCAACCTCAATGTCTTACGTATTAATTATATTTATACGACGATGCAACACTGTTCAAGTTTTAATTTACACAATTATTTACTTTAAATTTTACTCAGTTTTAAATTAAACTTTTTAAACATTATATCACGGGAGGGACGTCATGGAGACGAAATACAGGGGTAGCCACTTCTGGAGACAAAAATTGTGACGTCGCTGATGACGCGATTCGTACTCTTCCCCGACCAAAGACGTTTTCCGCTCCTCTGCGTGTAGTAGTAGTACTACCACTACTACACTTCGCCAATTTTAGTCAGTTCGTGAGATATTAAGTTTTTAAAATTGTATTATTGATTTGTGATGTAATATATTTTTTGTAGCTGTGATGAGGTTATTTTATAAAAAGTAATTTCGAGTGTTTATTTCTTAAGAGTTTTCGACTGATATGTTGAGCCTCCATTTCACGCTTTTATAAACACATCTCTTCTTTTTTTCAAATATCTGCAAAGATTTACACGGAACATCTCAATTCAGTTTGTGTTGAACTATTATTACTGATCCAAATTGCCCTCGCGTGCACGGTTTTTTTTAAATTTATTTTTTATTTATACGTTTTCTTCCGAACTTGAGACGCATCCTGTATCAACGGGTTAACAGTTGAAGAGCGGTGAGCGCATCATACGCACGCGATGTTCGTCTGTCTGTCTCGCACAGTAGCGGCGTTCAGCTGTTTTTTTTTTCTTTTCATTTTTCTTTTCTTTCTCGCGTCTAGAGAATTGAATAACGCCTCCAGACAATTAACAAGCCCCCGCGTGCCTAGATTGAGGAATCCATGGGTTATTCATGAAACTTTTATATTCACTTGGCAGACGGAGTTTTAAAGGCTTTTTCCTCCAAGGAATTGAGTTGTTGAACTGGGAGAAAACCCTCTTTACTTTCAACTACACTCGTGTAATATATACACACGCAGAACAACATCAGATTCCGATTTTATGATCCACTTTATGATCCAATCTCGAATGCTTCTCTAAACATGCGCACGCATACGCACGGTCAATGTATAAACGCAACCTTAATCCACACCATATATAACGTACCGCTTTAACAACCCAATAAATCTGTAACTATTAGTTTATGTTCTATTGGATGAATTTGGTGCCTTCTAATTTTAAGCTCTCTCAATATTACTTCTAACAATTTTCTCCTATTGTGAGTAGCGTAACCTCATTATGAATTTTACTTAAAAAACAACAACATAGATCTAACAAAGATTAATAAATAGCAGATATGAAGATGAAAAGATTTACTTCTTTAGACAGAACTTATGTATTTCATGTATTAAAACAGTGATGCAATATAATTCATTATTCGAACGGTTTAATAAAGTTGTTTACGAAAGTATATTAGAATTTTAATTGAAAATAATTCAATAAAAAATTATGCTACTCCGAACTAAATTTAATTTTGAGTGACTTGAAAATACTTCGGGAAGATTATTTCACGAAAATGTTTTTTTTTGTCTCCCATAGTTTGTGATTGCAATAGTTGATGATTATTATAAATTGTGTATTTGATTTATAACCGCAATGGTAAAATGTTTTTGTATTTGGAACGAGAGGCATCGCGCTGTGTTGTCTCCAGAGGGGGCGCTCGCTCTGCCACACATTTTGACTCTGTGATATGACTGAGTCGTTCAACGCTTTTACTGCGCGTGTTATTGTTGTTGTTGTTGAAACAAGGAAACCAGTCGTAAAAAACTTAATACCGCCATGTACTTTTGCATTTCGTTCTGTCATATAACTTTCACTTAAAACGACTCCATATACAAAAGTCAGGACTAATTCTACTCTACTACGATTTTCGATCAAATATACAAATTTGCAATTTTAATCAAAAGTATATAGTTTATTTTATTTTTTCGTTAGTATCACTTGCCGCGTCATATCAATATTTGCGAATACTTACAACTATTAATAGTAAAAGTATTGAATATATTGTATTTCTTAAGTATTCTACTGCTACTGTACAACCCCTCTCAACCGGCCTCTGATGGACCGCTCATCGGATTCACAGAGCTATCCTGTTTCCCTCTCTCTCTCTCTCAACGTATTGTAGCTGGTAGGTTGAGACTCAAACATTGATTATTGGACTCTGATCTCTTCTGGTGACGAGACGTTCGGTGGTGTTTGTGGTGTTTGTGTTGTGGTGGTGGCAGAACGCGGGGAACGGGAGAGAGAGTTCACCAGTTTACTTCCCATCTCACTTCCGTGTCTATTTTTTAATCAATCAATTTTATTCAGTCTTTGTTTTTGTATGTACAGTCGTGGAATAATAAAAGGTCTCACAAGAATAATATAACTCCCCCGCTCTTAGCAGTTTGAAAATATTTTTGTCAACCCTTTGATATTTCCAGGAGTGTACACTCAGTACATTAAGATGAGTAGCAATGACATATTGTTTATTCGTGAGAATCTGGAGAAATTATACACACTTTTTGAGCGGAAAACCTTTAACCAACCGAACGGGTAACCGACCACCGGTTATGAGGGGCTCCACTGTAGGTATTGTTTTTCATACCAATAATATAAGACAGATTCAAGTCATTGTAAACACGATCACTATAATGAGACACCTAAACTTGATCATCAAAGTACTTCTCCATACCGATAGAAATAAAATTTCATGTCCCGCATTTCCTTTCAGTGACTCGAGGGGTGAATATCCCCAAAGATTATTGGACGTTTCCAGACTGCTCCAGTATCCGCAATTTATTTAGACTGATCCCCACAATGTCTACTTCTCTCTATTTTTTGCTAGAGCAAAACCAATTTTCAGGGTATATCTTCAAAGAGCCTGTGGACGATAAGAATGAGAAAGTCAGACAACTAGGACTGAACAGTTTTTTCTTTCCGCAAAGAGACTACCCAAATGAAAAAGAAACTTTGAAAAAATATTTTTTCGCATATTTCTTCTTTCACCATTTTTTCAATTTATAGAACATTCTATTAATTATTTGTAAGTAAATTGACATAAGCGAGAAGAATACACAATGGTATCTCCTAGAATTCATTATTGCAAATTTATAAATTATTTAATTACAAAATTCGTGATGAAGATGACGTGGCTTGATTCTCTTTTGGTTTCTTCACTGTTGCCAAGCGTTATTAAAGGTTACGTTGTTGGGGTAGTTTCTTAATCTTAACTGGTACCTTTCGGTGAGTTCTGTTTTTATAGAACTTAGAAAAACTAGAAACTATCATGATGAGAAAAAAAATTATTTTTTTTCAGTAATGGTCACGTTATCTTTTGTAACCTCGATCCACGATTTTTGAATATTTTTGTCTTCAATAAGTGCTTTTTTTGTCGTTTTTTATATATATATATAATTTTTACATACTTTTATCAATAGAAAAAGTTACTTTATCGTATCGCTGAATTCATTTTATTTTGAGCTTTTTAAATACAAATTTTAAACGCTAAGTCAACACTGTATAACTAACGGATCAAGAGTACCAAAGAGGCATAACTTTGTGTTGTAACTAAATGCTGTCAGAATTATCATTTGACGTGGCATAAACGGTAAGAAAGAAAATAGAAAATGGACTTCCGAAGTATCCCATCATACATTACAATGTGATAAAATTCTGTCGGGTGAATACGGTGACGAGCAGGGAATCGAACCCGGGATCCCACTTTGATCGCAGGGGTGTCAACCATTGCGTCACCTGGTCGCCTTCCTCAACTGTACACCATTTCCATCTAAACCTAAACCCCGTAAGACATGAGACACAACCCCAGGAAGGAGGTAAGTGAACCGAGGCGGCACACGAAGCTGTATGCGCTTAATTACCGGGTTTACACGTACCCACGAGTTAGGGTTCGTTATACGCACATATTTCTTCTGTGTACCTGAAACGTATAGAAGATATGTAATAACTTTCGGTCAAGAAAAAATATGTCTCAAGTCTTCCGGGTTTTAGGTGTGGATAAAAATGGTGCACAATTGTGGAAGGCGAACGGGTGGTGTAGTGGTTAGCACCTGCGATCAAAACTGGAGTTCCGGGTTCGTTTACCGGATCGTCGCCGTTTTCACCTGACCGAAAGTAATCACATATCTTCTCCACGTGTAAAGAAATATATGCATACATTAGAATGTGAAAACGTTTTATTATAATCTAAGAATTAGAAAAACTTTTTAAAATTGAAGAAGTGTACTATTTAAGTTTTCTAGACTGAAATAATATAAATTTGTTAATGAGAATTAAAATATCTCGTAACACATAAACAAATATGACCAGTTAGTTTTTCTTCATCGAAACTAAAACATTTTGTCAAACCCCATCCCCTACCACAACGAAAGTGTTACAGCAGAGAGAACGAAGATAAATCCAGAGCGGAGCGTTAAGTTATTTAAAGTTGTAATTCTAGAAGCGTTTTAGATAGAGCAACCGCCTTGTACTACGATCGCATCTGAAGTGAATATATAAAGTAGGTTGTCTTCCACTCATGTGGAGCATATTCAATTCGTGTAGTGCGATATGTCATCGCTGCTTCGCTGTTCCTCTACGTCTGCAGAGTCCCTAAGGTTCCAATTAGCGCAGCGCAGATAGAGGAACAGTGTGTTGTAGAATGTCCTCGTCGCTGACAATCACCACAAGTCACACGAGGGACAATGACCTCTCCGCGTATCACGGCTCTCATGTTGTGGGGATATTTAGTAAAAATTTATTTCTTTTGAACTACTGTTTGTTTTGATAAGCGTCACAGTTCTCCTACACATGAATGACTTTTATCCACCAAAAATGATCTTTTGCTTTTTATCTTACGTGTGTCATTTGTATAAAAAAATTGAAAACGGTAACATAAAAATGTCTCTTAATTACAAAAAGTATTTTTTAAAATATTTTTGAGAACTGAATTAAATATTCAAACACTAACTTCTTCGAAATATATATATTGTGGGGCTTTACGACTCATGTCGACATCAAAGGTAATTGGAGCCCGAAAAACTTGTACAGGTAGGGACAATGCAGTTACGCACTAGGGAGAGCCAACATGACTCTCCCCGCGTGTGGGACTCGTCGAATGATTCAACTCTACCCACTACAAAACCCTCCTGATCTACAACACACCAAAAACATATCTCACAACATACATTAAATGGAGGGAGGGGGGCTACAATGAGGGGGGACAAAAAATGAGAGGAATGAGGAAAATGAATGATACCCCAGCCTTAATAGGGTCGGGATCGAAAAGAACAAGAGGTGACCGAGGAAGGTCAGAAAAGAGAAAGGAAGGAGCATGGCACAAGTAAGTGGAAGTAATGCCAGACTCAGCTCGGGGCTCCGTGTTCGCCAAACACGTACTTCTTACTAGATGTAAGTCCCCTGGGGGGATGTTGTTGTTCGAAATAAGACAGAAGTGATTATCAAATAACAAAGTTATGAAATATTTACGAAAACGTTGTCTATGAGATGAAGTGTTCTCAAAATTCTTCGCGTAACCACATCCGCCGAGGACTCCGTTCAGTCAGTGGCATCAGCTGAGACACTCTGCTGGTCGCCGAATGTTTATCACTTATTTGTGGGTAAATACTAAGTTTTAACCGTTTAAATTCATGGATCATGCGATCATGGCATTTTCTGAAGGCGACAATATAAATTTTAATCCTTATGAAACGTGCCTCGTCGTTTTTTTATGTTTTGGAAATATGTTAATAACTCGTTATATTTTGCGTGTAGAAGCTCGAAATTTTTGAATGTTGTCACAACCATAATAGTAATCATTCTCTGAATAAGAATTATTTTTGACACCTTTAGTTTATTGTATAAAAATTTGTAAAGACGAGATTAAGGGAAAATTTGTGAAAATTTCTGCAATTTTAAAAGTATTATTCATTCTTAGAACTATTTTTGAAATTCAGTATGTGGACAAGAGCATAATAAATTTTACGGTGTTAATTTTTTTCTCTATGATTTGTTGTGTGCTCTCTAAAGCAGTTCAAAATGGGTTTATAATTAGAAAATCCAATAGTTGTGAACTGCCATCTTGTGGGAATTTCAGCAACTACTGTGCAAGTAACTACGGGTGGCAAAAAAACTGAACCATATCCCACTGATTGTTACTGATACTGTTGTCAAAAACATAATATTTTGCCCTATTTCTTTGCTTAATAATAAATTTATTGTCAAAAAACAGTACAGACTGCGTATGACCACGTGGAGGACAATAAACTCATTTACTCTCCGGAAGCAAGCAAGGGACCATCCCATCAATTCCGATCAAGGGCCCTAAGGCCTGTCTCTTATACACATCTAGATGTGTATAAGAGACAGNACATATATCATGTCAATATGTTTGTAATTTAACGCAAAAAATTACATGTACAAGTTATTATCGAACTATAGATTATTCTGAGTATAGTGTTTAAAAATCATAAGAGTTGAAAAAAAACCCACTAAATTCACAATTTCTTGTTACAATAAACACGCCCCCAGACAAAGCCTAGAGAGTATAAGAAATCCGCCTCTACCCGAAGGAAAAACGGAGAAAAACCCGGGCCAGGATGTTATGTTACACGTCTCTAAGTCACATAATTTTTGTTCGTTCACAAAATAATACTTGTTCACATTTCGGTTGAAATCGATCTTGAGACTTATATTAGGAGGAAATACGGAATTTAGACATTTATATTCAATCACTTTCATTTATATTAAGATACAGATTTCTCTTATCATTTACTTTCTACTCTGTAGAAATAAATTCTAATATCCCGGTCAATTCTATGAGCAATTTCTCTCATGCATTTCTACATAATTGTGTGTGACCACTCGACATTGCGTATAAAATTCTCATACAATTTAGAAACTAATAATACTTACAAACTTGTTAGACTTCAACATCCTTGTTCAATAATAAATTCTTTAAAAAATATTTTTATGGACAAACCAATTATACGATGAATGGCCTCTAAATCATTTGGAATGGTTTCAGTGACATATCACCAGCCAACCACGACCTCGGTCGCTTTTTTTTTTGGTGAATAATGATTCTGTTGTACGCATCCAGTAAAAAAAATTCACTCATCTTACTTTTATACGTAGCATATACGTAGAAAGTTTTGTAATCGTGAAAAAGTTGGAAAAAGTGAGATTTTAACGGCAATATCCAATTTGGTTTTTTCCCCTGATTCTGGAAAAGTGGTTTTTTTGGAATTTCGTCCGTTCGTCTGTCCGTCTGATGCGCAGCGATTCCGAGTAAATAGATGATTTTCCAATTTAATTCGCATTTCGTATTTACTTGTTGTCAATTTACTTGTTGTCAATGCACGTGCTTTATTTTATTTATTTTTTTTACTTTAAAACAAAGGATACTTCACCTGAAGGTCGAAGTATTCTTTTTAATGTTTCTCAAAAAACGACTCCAACTATTTTATTTTATATTTTCTGTACATAAAGTACAATTAGTATGCATTACATCCGCATAAGCGGTATTTCGCATGCAACTTTGGTAGAGACGCAGTATAATAATATCTATTTGCTACACTTATACATTAGTTTACTGTTTCAAGAAGCTTGAACAATATTTAGCAATTTAAATGGACCAATCAGACGTAGAATATACTTTTCGTAAACTGAAATGAAAGATATGATAATGATAAAATGTATAGAAGAACAGCAAATGCACTGCAGATACGAAAATGCATCAATTTCTGTCTACAACAAAGAAATTACATTTACATAACACTTTTAGGATATTTTTTGTCACTGTCCCATGCTGCAGATGGGAAAAAGGTATTTGAGAAAGTACAAAGAGAGTTTGAATTCTTGTATTCTTATGTACAATTGGCTATGTACAATCCGTACTCCAGACTTTCATGAGTTATGTAATTAGATGTAGAATGAAAATTTTGATGACAACACATTTTTAACTTGATTCATGCAAACCGTTTCAGATATAAAATTTTGTTTTATAATTTTTGTAAACTTTTCGGAATATTCAAAGGGTTTATAACCAAAATTGAAACGTGCTATTACATTCTAAGAATTCCTTACAGATAATTATTTGTGTATTCAATCAAAATTTGTAATGAATGTAATATAACTGACTATTAGATAATTATACTCAGAATAATCTGAGAGAGCAAAATATTCAATGACAATTTTTTTTCCATTTTACCAAAATGTCATTAAAATCCAGTGATTTAGAAAATTGTTTCGTAATTTTATTAAAGGAATGGTTCTAAATTTTCTCCTGAAAATGTGAATCATAATGGTCGTTTTTATACATTAAATCTCTTTAAAAAGTTGAAATTAATTATACAAAATAAAAAGGTGAAATTATCCTTAATGATAATCCCTTTTTTGCAATGAGAACTAGATGATGAAGTTAAATACGATTTTAATCCATCGCTATTGACAGAAATGTCACAAAAACCAAATTATAGTTATTAAATCCATTTTTAAATCACTTAAAAGTCCTAGTTATTCGCGGTTCTGTAACTCGACCATTAAATAGACTCTGCGTGTAATGGAATATACGAAACTGCTCTGGAAGATTCAATTAACCGGGGACGCTGTATACGTCTCTCATTAAGAGTAAATCTGCTTGTAATCTCCCGTTTCCACTGAAGATTAGATGAGAGATACTTAAGTTATTTAGCTCCAAAGTGGATCTATGAAGAAATTTTTGCATAGACTGTATCATTGAGCTCAGTCATAAAATAGATTTATAAAATAGTCAAACTTCTCAATTAAGTTCATAGGAGATAATTTGAATTATCTTTCGAAAATTTTGAACAATACTATTTCTTTAATGTTTTGTTGTAAATTCTAAACTTAAGTATTCTTATGATTTTTTTATATATACTGTCAACGAAAACCTTGGTCTAAAATTTTTTTTAACGTCAATTATATAACATAAAAAATCATCCGCTATGTTGTCTCTCGCAAAGCAATTCATTAAGTAGAATTTAATTTTTTGTGTAATGTTTTCTTTAGAAAATATTTTTTGAACGACATGAATTAATTATTTTCTTACGAGTGCCCACGTGTTTCAGTAAGCAACCTAGTTCATCTATCAAGAATAGGCTGTTCAAAACGCAAAAAAATAATTTTAATTTTCTACACCAAACCATCCATCGTGTACTGGAGAAAATGGCTATCACTTATAAGTTTTGCTACGTCGACCGACCGGGACTCGAACCCGGGACGACCTGCTCTGGCCGCAGGTGTGCTATCCACTGCACCACCCGCCTTGACTCCCAAATCCGTACTCGGAAGATGTGAGTTAAAACTTCTAAGTTTTGTTCAAACTTCGTAAATTGTTAATTCATGATGGAATAAATATTTTCTCTTGCGTATGTCATCTGATTAACATAACAATTTTTAAATCACAGAATTAAATTTCAGACCATATGAAAGTACATTTTTAATTTTGTATTTTTTCGAAAAACCAAAATTTTTTTAAAATGGAATTGACTGTGATGTATCAATAGTATTTTACAGGATTCAGACTGCTATAAGAGGTTTGGTTTTTTTAATAATTCATTGACACTTTTTAATAATTTATTCACCACAGACATAGTTCTCGTAAAACTGTATTGATCTCCATGACATTATTACGTCATATTTAACGACCACTTAGTCAAAATAACGAACTGTAAAAACATTTTTGTAAAAATTGACAACATACATCAAACATACTGTACAGAAATGTAAATAAAAAAAAAAATTCAACTGCTATGTGTATTTTAAGCTTCTATTTATATTAATACAAAATCTTGCTTATTCTCTTCTTTATCCATTGAAATCTCGTGTACGCCGTACTATACGAGACCAATTATTCCACAAGTATTCTTTTTTTCAATTAAGTATACGACGAAGAAAATTCAAAACTCAGGAGAAGGGATGGGAAATGCGACTTTTCAAAAACTATTTTCATCTTTGAAGAAAACAAAAATTATGTTTGTAATTTCCTTTTGTTTTACTTTTGAAGAGACAATTGAAGCGTAATGTGACGTATCCACTAAAAGTATTCAACTGTTCAAGAAAACGATCAAACTTTTTGGTAGATTTTTTTTTTTTGTGGGGCTTTAGGGCTCGTCAACATCCTAGGTCATTAGAGCCCATAATTTTTTGGTAGAGTTTTCATGATTTTCTTCAAGCCACGAATTACAAAAAAAA
>NNCF01129315.1:0-16028 GCA_002313205.1 Laupala kohalensis
ATGGAACTGTTTATTTTTAGATATGTGCTGGAATCCAGTGTTGGTAGCATTATTTCACATCCTTATTTCTTGTAACGACGATAAAATTACAGTAAAGAGGAAACTACTTGTCTTCTATGTCTTATTTCTTTAAAAGAGAATTATTGGTTTTTGGTGTTATTGAAACGTGCTTTTGCAATTGGTATTGTTTCAAGTTAACATTTGAAATGATAATGCGCTAAGAACAATTAATGTAAATTTTTTTCATTAACAATTTTAGTACAATTAGTAGTAGTTTAAAATAAAACTTGAGTAAATTTTTTAAATTAATAATATTAACAATATTAATGTACTATTTTTCTTTTTCGTATAATATCAGTGCAGACGGTGGTTTTCAATTTTCTTTTCAATCCTATTTTTCTTCAATCCTAGATCGTACCATAAATTTACATATCTTTTTGATTTGAAAATAAAACAAGGCAGATGAATTGTGCATCTATTCTCCTATAGTCAAAGTTAAACTGTCCGACGACAGGTCCCTACGGTTCACGATCGGTAGAGCTCCGCAATTTTTTGGCTTCAGTTCTAGGAGGGGGAGACGTGGCCAGCATCTCGCTCCGACCGGTTTGACCCGAGTATGGATCCGGTACTGATTTTACAGCATGCACTGTAGACTTCGGAGCCAGTATGGATGTTGAGGTGTGATGAAACTTTCCCCACCCTACCAGAGATCCCGGACATCCAGCCCGCAACTCAGCGCTCTTCTATTTACCTATATTCACTAAAAAAAATCTGCCATTCTTATTCTTACGGCATTACCTTCTGGGGTAATTCCGGTCAGAGTATTCAATTTATATATTTATATTTTTATAACAATTAAATCCGCCTCTGCCTTAGGGCCCTTGATCGGAATTGATGGGATGGTCCCTTGCTTGCTTCCGGAGAGTAAATTAGATTATTGTCCTCCACGTGGTCATACGTAGTTTGTACTGATTTTTGACAATATTTTTATTATTATTCTTTTCAACAATAAATCAGATCTGGTGTAATGTTTGCGATTATTCGATCCGTACATCTATTCCATTGCAAATGTATTGTGCTTTCTAAAAAAGTAAATTTAATGAACTTTTCAATACTCTTGAGGTTTACGACATGAACAAGACGCCAGTACTCACCTCTCCAGTTAAGCACAGGTATGACACACTGAATACATTCAGAAGTCCTGGTGTCTTTTATTACATTGCCATGTATCAGACTAGAATTATTTTCGAGGACATCGTTAATTGCACATAAATATATTCCTCCTAATCTGCAAGTAATATGAGGAACTTATCTCCTTCTGCGTGCATACTCTTTAGTGATAAACACTGGAAAATACAGAAAAGAAAGAATATNCGACATGAACAAGACGCCAATACTCACCTCTCCAGTTAAGCACAGGTATGACACACTGAATACATTCAGAAGTCCTGGTGTCTTTTATTACATTGCCATGTATCAGACTAGAATTATTTTCGAGGACATCGTTAATTGCACATTGCACATAAATTGCCTCCTAATCTGCAAATAATATGAGGAACTTATCTCCTTCTGCGTGCATACTCTTTAGTGTATTGTATTGCGCGTGTATTGCGCACTCACAGAAATGCTGACACAACTCTAAAATCGGCGATGACTCTTCAGTGTGAACTACAACGTAGTGCGTAGCAATTTCTGCTTTGACTTGTAGGCTACTTCATTTTAGTAAATGTTTATATTCCGATTAAATCTGAAATTAAATCCGAATGCTAAAATAGTAGGAGGCAAGACCCTTCTATAACTTTTGAAACCTCCGAAAACATACTTCAAAATTAAAAAATGAATGCAAGGTACCAAAAATTCCAAATGACTACAATAATAAGTAAAACAAACTAAATGAAAAATGTGGTATTGTCTACTAATAAATTATTTATTCAGAGATTACTTTCGCCATCTTAGCTGGCATCGTCAGTCTACAATAAAACAAAGTACAAAAATATACACAATATGTAAGACTGCATAGTACAAGAATTCTTGTTAAGTTTAAAAACATTAGAAATTTGTTAAAATTATGAAAATTTGAAAGTATTTGAAATTTGTTTAAAATATAAATATTTTGAAATTAATTAAAATACAATAAAAATGTTAATTGTATTGGAAACAGAGTAACAAATTAATGTATAATATTTATATTTTCATTTAGTTGCAGCTTTTATCTCTTATTCACAGATTCATTCCACAATCATTTATTGCTCTGTTTCCAATACACATAAAAACTTTATTGTATTTTAATTAATTGCAATATTTTCATAATTTTAACACATTTCTAATGTTTTTAAACTTAACAAGAATTCTTGTACTATGAAGTCTTATATTTTTGTACTTTGTTCTATTGTAGACTGACGATGCCAACTAAGCTGGCGAAAGTAATCTCTGAATATATATTTTATTAGTAGACAATACTACATCTTTCATTCATTCTTAACAATGAAAACTAGTATCGCCTCACCGATATCCAACTAAATAAAATAAATAATATGTATGAAAAAATTAGAACTAAAAATAAAATTTATAAAAAAGTAAAATCACATCCCACAAATAAAACATTATAGGAATATTATGTGACATGTAGAAATAAATTGTAGAGGGAAATGCGTCAGTTAAGAGATTATTATTATTTAAACTGCTTCAAAAAGTGTAACAAAGATTCCAAGAAATATGGAAAGATTTTTTTAAAAAATGAATTGGTCAAAAAGTTGCGTTATAATGATTAATAGGTTTGAATTTTCACGTTCTTTCTAGTACTCAAAACTGTTTCTAAATTTATCATAAATTCCGTCATTGAAAACCATGCGATCTGTACATTGCTGAAATTTCAATATATTCCTCAAACCCCATCGTTACCTTTCAATTAAGAGTAACTGAATCGTCACATTTTTATAACATTAGTTTCTGTAATTAAATTATCTTTTCCATATATGATCACACTATCATATCTTTTCAAACGACCATTATAGTACAAATTGTAACCATGTAATATAGAATTGAGAACAATGCTCATTCCAGGTTTTTGAACAAATTATCAGAATCGGCTTAATCCATTAAATATTTCACGTTTTCAGAAATTAACGTTAAGAGAACTTATATTCATAATTGAATCATCGCTACAGAAATTTTTATTGAAACGTTGAAGGTTATCAAAAGTGGTTTTCTTCTCTATAAAACCGGTTAAGACATATTATTCCCCTTTCTGGATTGTTGTGGCTTCACATCCGTTCTTTGTTACATAATCTGGGCTGTTCCTAACTTATGTCATTCTTCCTGCAGATGTTGTTATCCAATTACATGGTGTCTGTCTTTGCCGCATGTTACTTGCATTACCATGGCATGTTGGTATAGAAGGTTTGATTGGATAATCTGTCATTCCTATGTTTTTTTAAATCTTAGACTTGAATATTGCACAAGCATCACGTTTGTTTCATGTTCTTCTTTATAATCAGTCTTATATTTATATAAAATTTATTGTCAAAAAAGCAGTTGCAAACTGCGTATGACCACGAAGGGGGGGGGGGAATAAACGAAGCTACTCTTCGGAAATACGCAAGGGACCATCACATCAATTCCGATCAAGGACCCATGGGCAGTGGCGGATTTAATATTTACTAAAGAAATTATTTAATAAATACCTACAGTTATCCATGTATTATTCAAAATAAATTGTAGATATTAGTGCAGTAAAAATTCGAGATTAAGAAAACAAAAGTATTAATGACATTCCCGCCCAAGGAAATCCGGAAGAAAACCGGAGTAAAACCCGGGCCGGGTTGGGATGTTTCTTATTACTGTATGAACAATTTAGGCACTTCATTTTAACACTATCACATTTATATGTATTGCGTTTTCCAGCACATTTCAAACAATTTCTTTCATTATTGCACTTTTGCCTATTATGCCCAAATCTTCTTCAGTTGAAACAGGGCTTGACATTAATCAGATCCAACATTCTACAGCATTGGTGACCCAGAAACAGTGAATCGTTATTCTCTTTATGTATAGCTCAGCTTGTACTTCCACTAAGACGCATTGAATCTTAGATTTTCAATTAGTATTCATGTGCTACACTTGTCATTTATCTTTGTATTTCTTGAAATTTCTTCCATTGGTGTCGGATTCAATAGCTTCCAGGTTTTGATATAAAAAGTTGTCTGTTCAAACGATCTTGATTTTCGGATTCCGTAGTGTTTCTCTTTCTATCATCAAAATTCTAGCTGTTGGTTTTGCTTTCGAGAGGTTTTCAACAGTTTCCATGCTTGGTTCTTTCATAAAATTAACAACTACTTTATTATCACTTATATTACTTCCTTTCTTATTACTCTTATATTATCAGTTACTTTATTACCATCATCATTAGGAAGTTAACTTTGTTTCGTTTGTATGTGTTGTTGTTTTTTGTACAACGGATTCTTTTGTACTTGTTCTAACTTGTTTATGTGTATGTCTCTCGTTTCGGCCAGCTAGGACCACGAATGACGAGTGCCAGTAAGGCTGAGTTTTTGTGAGACTTTACTTACTCGACGCATCGTGAATTTTACCGAGATCGGAGGAACAGCGTCTAGATAGGATCCAAATTGAAGCTGTATCCGGGTATTACAACTGCGGTTGTTAGTCGCAGATGGTGAACTTTGCATCATCACAGCTACTCAAACTGAGACATGGAATTGAAAAGTTACAAATTTTATCTTACCCCACCCGGGAATTGAACCCGGGATGATTTGGTGACGAGCGATCACGCTCGCTCCGTAGCCTCAAAGGGAACTATCTTCTTTATTTATTTTCTCAACTGTTATTTTAGGCACACGTTTGGACATTGGTTCTAGCTTCAACATAAGACATTCCACTTAATTTATCTTTTACCTCATATTTATGAAGTAATTCCTTATAACATTTTTCCCTTGAAGTTCTTGGTTTTATTGTTTCAACAATGAATTTTTAATTGTCATACATTGTAGGTCATGTTGTTTTTCTGTTACAAAAGATTTTCCGTTAACACTGACCAATTACCTTTGGAAATGTGTTCCATTTAGTACAGAAAACACGGAAATAACACGTCAACTTCATTTTCTAAATTCTTCTGCCAGAGACAGACTGTTTATTTTTTTCGATCGAATATAATAGTTCGTTGGGAAAGATGGTGCACGTGATGATTCTACATCCAATTTTATTGTTTCACATGATTTTTCATGCTGGTCTCTCTGGATGTACTGCAAAAGAAAAGATTTTGAAGAAGAACTTATTACACGATGAGGTTCCTTTTGCTACCCACAATCGACATTCCGTCAATCTCAACAGCGAGTTCTGTGAATGTATCATCAGGTTGAATGGGAAAGATATGTTCGTTTTGGAATGGATAAATCAGTTTAAGTTTTTTAACTGTCGGAGAAGAAATACGTCAACTCCAAACTTTAGAACAGATAGATGCTGTAGTAGATCAAGTATACATTCATCCGAGTATCAGAAATTATTTTCGACTCTCCGACGATGTCGTTGTAACTCGGCTGCTTAAGAACGCAATTGATTTTCTGGATTTTGACGAAATGTTTAAGAAAATCTTAGTTGGAACTGCAGTTCAACTGGAAGCGGAAGGAGTTTTTAAATACTCTCAACTGTTTCCCCAAGTGTTGGATGACGATGGATGGCAGTTGACGTATGTAGTGTGTAATGTCACCAGCGTATCTTTCGTTTTCTACTCGGAAAGGTCTGCTTTACTTTGCGAAGATAAATTTCATGGTTCAATTGATGGTAGAGTGTTGAATAATGGATCAGGTAAAACTCCTTACCAATATTTTTCAGAAACATTTGGAATTGTGTTTGAAATCTTTTTATTGTTATTGAGATATAATTATTGGAATACATTAAAGTGGAATTATTCCATTTATGTGGTTCGATTCATTCATTAGATAATAACACAAGTGGCATTAGAAATCATAGAAATAGGTATTTAAATATTTTCTCTGAATAGGGGTCTTTTAAAACCTCTTGTCAGTTTCAGTTGGACTATACATAAGCAGTACTTTCACCGACCATCTTCCGCTATAGGAGATGCAGAATCTCCACGTGGTACAGTAGCATTGACAATTGACGCTCTGGTGTGGGTAACAGGCATTAGTCGAATTCGTCATTGAACACATCGTACACGCTGACACACGGTCTCTGAGAATGAGGTAGATTTACTTTGCCCATGGTCCAATACATAGACAATTCCTGTATGCAACACGTTACGACAGGAAATAATTTTTGTATCAACGGCACCTGAACTACACTGCTATTTTAACCATACAGTTAATAATAGTCAAGCTAACAAACACTACCAGCTACAAGTCCTGTTGTCGTTGATTCGGCATACATTTCTTGACTTAAAAACCACGTCCCAGTACCTTTACTATCTAGTTCCCCGTGATGAAACCTTGTATGACGTCCTAACCTTATATGAGTCGCGAGCCCAAGAAAATTTAAAGACTTTTGCTACCATTATCGAAATGACAATTTTCAACTTAATAGCTTAATGTGTTGAATGATGCATCCTGCATTCGTTTGTACTCTCAAAAGCAATTGTGTAGCGAGAAATAAGGTAAAGGATAATTGTCTACTAACCTATTTGCTAGCATATCCAGCTGACACTTTGAACGTCATAGTTCAATACTCGAAGCTGGAATGTAACATTTCTATGTTTCGGAATATAAGACTCATGGGAAGTAAAAACGATTATAACACATAAAATTTTAAGTTTAAAGTAATTGACAGAGGAATGTTAAGTTAAATTGGAAAATTTATGAGAGGAAGCCAGCACAGTGGGAGTTCGGAAAGTAAGGAAACTATGAAGAGAAAATAGGGACATTGCATGCTCACATACCCTTTTACTTAAGTTCTACATAATAATTCACCAAAAGTATGATAAAGAAAATATATTTGTATGTTACAAATAAATTGAAGTGTTTAGTGTTGACTCAATTAATAGAATAAATATGTTTAATGCCGTCTAAATTTATAAAGGATTCAACAAGAAATTTCTACGACGTTTGTCGTAATGCACAATTAAGATAGCATCTCGACATATTTATCAATATCAGTGCACCAAGCTACGCTCTGATTTATTCATTAAAATAATTTTAATTAAAATGGATAACTATTTTGATGGATCAATGTAATTTATTAATTTGGAGTTTATGTTCAAAATAAAAACTAAATAATAGAAACAAAAATTAAAATCAATTAATGAATAATAGTTATATACTTGTTCTTCTATCTTTTAGTACTATTATACAAGGGAACTGAGCATCACTCGTATTTAGTAAATATAAGAATATTTACAAGAATAGTTTCGAGAAATGAATACATAATAAATTTGATTATGATTTTTTTATTTACTTTCATTATTCAGTCTCCTTTGCACAGATGAAAAATTGAAAGAGCAGGAATCAATAATAGACTACCAAGCAGATGTGAAATTGTAATAATCCGTGTTGGTATTACAACACTAGCCGTTCTTCCGTGTGACTGACAGCCAGGAGTGCGACGTACAGGTAGGATATTATATGACTATATGAGCCAATTCGCAACTCTAAACATTGAGCATTTCGAAGGTTGAGTTGTCTGCTTTTGCTTGAAGCACTGTCCGAAAATTTCGAAATGGATGACTGCCGCCCGCACATAGCGGTGAAAATTGTTGGAAGACTTCTCCGAACTCTTCCCCAAACCCGAAAATCTGCTTTTTTGGTTATTATATTGAAGCTGCTTTATTTTGTATATTTTATTGATTTTCTCTGCGAAGGACGGTCGAAGGGAAACCAGGACAATGCAGCGTTCGTGGTAAGATGGTCAAAACTCCAAAAACTGTTTCACAATAATAATTTTGCAAAACGAAACCTTTACAAGAGCGACAGTTATGACCATGTAGTAATATTACAATAGGAGGGGAAAGTAAGATGTCCCCATCTATGGGGAGTTTCGTCAACTAAATCTACAACCACGCTTCGAGTGACCGGTATCAGAACTACTTGGTCGTTGGATTAGCAGGTCTAGCTGATTTTTCTGCATCTTCGTTCTTCATTCATTGCAGAAATAGTTTGATTCCATTAGTTTTATTACTCACCTTCCAAATTCAAATTGGTCACCCAAATTACAGTTTTTGGGGAAGGCAAATTAAAGGAACAATAAAAACAGATGTTTCAGTAAGGTAGGGATAGAAATTCAGGGAATGGATGAGAGAGAAATATTCAATATTCCGTCTGTGCAAGAACCTACAGGCACAATATTGTACCAGCACACCAGACTACTCAAAAGGAAATATTTTTTTAAAAATTATGTTGTCAATTCATCAAAGCTTGTAAAACACAAATAATAATATACAACTAAGAGAAGACAACTTACATTTCAAATACTCGAAAGAAAAGATATGTTTGATTGCCTCCGACGTTATTTTTAAACGATACTTTTTTCACGCGAACTTTTTTATGATCGGGCGATGCATTGTAATATTGCCGACGTATACTACGTTGAAATATATTCAACAATTTAAAAACGTTACTTACGATTGAAAAGAAATTTTCGCAAAGCCTAATGATAGGGATGTTTGTTAATGCGCAGTGGCACTCCGGCTTCATTACACACTTTTATATCCATATTAATATAGAAATGCGTAACACTAGAGGGTGTCTTTCTGTTTGCTTCCTGATCAAGACTAAACAACAGAACCGATTTGAATGAAATTTGTCAAGAAGGTATTTTAAATGTCCAGAAAGAACGTAAACTAACTTTTATTTTTTAATACATGATAGGATAGAAATGGTTTTTGACAATATATGTTGATAAAATAAGAGAAAAAAGTTATATTTGCTTACGCTGCCTATATGATTAGAGATAGGAGATTAGTGATAACAATGAAGGGGAATTTTGTTCTACCAAAAACGTCCACGAAAACATATGTCTATCTACAAAAAAATATCCTGAATTGTCGATAAAACGTTTTTACAAATACAAGTGTTAAAGTACTTCAATTTGAAAGATTAATTCAACAAGGAAGAAATCAAGCATCATTAAATGTATTTGATTTTTTATTTTGTGCATTTAACAAAAATAAAAAAGTCTTTAAATCGTACAATTTTGACAAATAATTTATATTTTACGAGAATTTTAATGAGATGGTGCAGCCGCGTCATGCCTCGGACGCGGCTCCGGAGAGATTGTGTGGTATGTGCAGTCACGTTTTTTACTAAATTTGTATAATTGTGTATTTGTAAAATGTCTGTTCGGTACTATAAGTTCCTTGGCAACCCAACATTTCTCCTTCCCAATTTCGTTCGCCACATCCAACTGTTAGGTGAAAGAGCAGTTCTAATGGTCTGAACCAAGCCAAAAAGCATAAAATAAATATTTAAAAATTGCTTACGTGACTCGATTTATTTTGTAAGAAATGTTTGAAAATTAATTTCACAATTGTTTTCTAATTGTTATCAGTTATATTGCAAGTACGACAGCTAAGGCGTGATAAAGTTCTAAACGAATTTAACTTTTATTAAAATCAATAAATTTCTTTTTTATTGTAGAAGCACTAATGCAGAGGGCAGCTTGTAACTGAGGATTTGAAGAGATTGTTTAATATTGTAATATTGAAATATTTTTATCCAGAAACGTATACATAGTTAATTTTATAGAAACATTTTAATGGGTAAACCCTGCTGAGGTATACTTAGTTACCTGTACGCAGGTCTGAAACAAAATTAGAAGCTAAAAATAACATAATAGCATTCATCCCAATAATAACTTAGTTATATATTTGTTATAATTTCTCGTGATATAATTTGCATAATTTTTAAAAATAAATAAGATTATTATATTGAATATTAAATATAATCTATTCTTTATATTATATAATACTATATGTATTCGAAAAAAATTTTAACCTTGTTTAGTAAATTATGCGAGACATTTGTAGCTTTTACATAGCTACATTTGCTACTAACAGTTTTACTTCTTATAGGCATAATAATACTTCTGTTTCTAGTGATACTGTTGGAACTCATGAATTTATCTTTGAATATATCATGATAATATTTCAGTGGTTTGAAAGCGAATATTTGATTAAGTTTGAAAGCTTCTTATCATTTGTGAATTGATTTTTATTTATGATGTTTGATAATTTTGTTTGTAATCGTTGTATTAATGATAGATTAGTTGAGTATACACCGCCCCAAACTACGTCGCCAGAAGCGGATGATACAATGAAAGAGATTGTAGTATAATATCATTTGAGTAAATTTAATAAATTTTTTTAAGATAAAGATTAAATAATTTGTTTTATTTAAAAGTTACTGAATATGTGTTTCCCATCTCATATAATATCTTAGGTTTTTGGGGAGGGAATTATAAAGAACGATTCCCGAATGATATGATCCTTTTTGACAAATAGTGGTTGACCCTCTAGGACAATGAGTCCTCCCCCTCCCCCACCCCCCGAACCAGGGTTTACTTGCCCTAGCGATAAGCATCATTGTTGGTTTTTGTGTGAACCCAGAACCGCGTTATGTTCGTCACGTTCTCTTATCTCCATCTGCGGTGATAGCGGGGATCTGAAAGCTATCATTTGGTAATACCACGACCCGTGTCCAACAACAAGTTGATGGTATTTGTGGAACATATTTTTCCTCTTTTTCTACTTCCACTTTGCACTTTCTCCACACAAATATTTCTATACTCCCTAATATTATGTGAAGGAAATATCCAAAATGCTGTGGAAAAGAAGTTTTCTACATATTGTTTTTAAACGTATCCAAGGAACAAGACGAAAATGTATATTTACCATCAGAAACTTCACTTTATTAGAGCACTAGAAGTATTGCACCAAACTCCGTTAATGAATATAGTGAGTTCAATGAAAACGCATCGAACACAACTTTACTTCGGATCACTTCAGATTTTGTTTTCAGTAGAAAGTAAAAGTTTTTAATCCGTAATATTGGAAATATTCATGGATATTAATTATTTTATTCAAATAAGGAATAATAGTTCTACGGTTATTACCACAGAATAAAATACTCCAAATTATAACCTAAGGACTCGAAAGATTCGCTTTGAATTCACATTTCAGGGACTGTTACTGGTCCATATTACGAGGAAAGGTAAAATTTTTACAAGATACAAGAGTCATCTAATCTCGTCTTATATCGATGTATTGAATCTCTCTCTCTTCGAATGAAACTTCGTGAAAGCATTTTTACGGTCATTTAATATTGAATAAATGGGCTCTAATGACCTCGATGTAGACGAGCTCTAAAGCCCCAAAGATAAAGAAAAGTTCCGATCAATGCACGCCAATGAAACCACAGAATATCCACAAACAATGGGGCAACAGGGATCTGACAAGGCGAAATGGCGTCAGAGGGGAGATGAGAGAGGCGCAGGAGAGATGGAGCCTTCACCAGCATTTAAGTTAATCCCCACCTCAGTCATGGGAACTTCTCCATTTGCTTCCTTGCACTGCAACTTATTGCCACTATCTCCTGTTTGACAAAATCCTTTGGACGTCGTCATCGAATTCGCAGCCCGTGCGCTTCCAGAAGCAACCTGCTCAATCGTCTTAATAATGATAATAATAAAATTATTGTCAAACAAAACTGTACAAACTGCGTATGACCACGTGGAGGACAATAAACGTATTTACTCGCCGGAAGAAAGCCAGGGACCATCTCTTCAATTCCGATCCAGGGCCCCAAGGCAGAGGCGGATTCAAAATTTCGCCAAAAATTACGAGGTAAGATGAAAAGTTAGCTGCGAGTTATAATGTTAATAGAATGTCAATATGTTTGTAATTTCACGCAAAAAATTTACATGTACAAAATATTATCGATTATTCTGAGTATAGTGTTTAAAGATCATAAGAATTGAAATAACACTAAATCCACGATTTATTGTTACAATAAACACGCCCCTAGAGAACGTTGATAAGAATTCCGTCTCTACCCGTCTTTTATTTCGAAATGCATCTGGTACAAATCAAGTGCAAATTAAGGTAGTACTAGAGTAGATAGGATTAAATCACAACTAGTGGTGCAAAATCATTGCTCCTACTTTCTCGTATAAGTTTCTCAATCTGCAGCATAGTGACAAATGATATCGTAAAAGTGTTACGTAAGCGTAATTTCGTTGTAGACAGAAATTGATGTATTATCGAACGTGCAGTGTGTTTCCGGTACTCCTATGTATTTTATCATTATTATATCTTCAATTTCAGTTTTCCAAAAGAGTATTCTGTTTCTGTTCGGTCCATTTACACTGCTAAATATTATTCAAACTTTTTCAAACAGTAAACAAACGTGTAAGTGTAGCAGACAGGAAATATTTTACTGCGTCTATACCAAACTTTCAAGCTAAGTACCACTAATGTGGATGTAAAGCATACTAATTTTACTTCACGTACAGAAAATTTAAGCAAAATCGTTTAAGCCCTTTGTGAGGAATATTCGAAAGAGTACTTTGATCTTCATGTGAAGTACCCTTTGTTTTACAGTAAAAAATAAATTAGAGCACTTGCATCAACAAGTAAATTCTACCAAAAATACGAAATGCGAATTAAATTGATCCAACCATTTACTCAGAATCGTTACGCACTGACGGACGGACATTCTGCCAAAAAACACTTTTCAGAATCAGGGATCGCCAAAACGGATATTTCCGTCGAAATCTCGCTTTCGAATTTTTTCACGATTTTAATACATTCTATATACTACGTAAATGAGAAAGTAAAAATATCTTAAATAGGTATAAATGAACAAAATAATGTATACTTGTTACAATTGCAACATGAAAAATATAATCTCACCGAACATTTAAAGGACATAATAGCAATTATAAGTGGTGGAATAGTACATTGCATCTTGAGAAGAAAATTTCTTTTCTTTTTTTTTTTTTTCAAAAAATGACCAACTTTTAAATGTGAAAATTGATGGAAGTTAACTTTGACACGTATTAGATTTTCAGTGGTATTTTTGCATCACTTTTATCTATAGGTCACCGGTCGTTTGAGAGTTCTATTTAACTTTTTCTGAGATGAGATGCAGAAATCACGAACCCGTGGCGTTCAGCAGCCATGTTTGAACGTGCTCTTACGCATTTCAAACCAGTCATGCGAGTTCCTGGATATTGTTTGTACTATAATATGAACTGATTGATACAAATTAAATCATGTTTTTACCCGTTATTATTCATATTGTAGTGTTTTAAAACGCATGGATTCATAAGAAAGAATTATGCATGTCAGTGATTTGACCAACTTGGACTGCTTGTCCCACCATAAACCATCATATTTTATGCAAAATACTTTCAAGTAGAATCCGTTACTCGCATCCTTTTTTATTTAACTTGAAAATTATAAGTTTATTGTAAAAGAATGTTACACTCTGCTTATCACCACGTGGAGTATAATTAACAAATTACTCTCCGGATACAAGGAGAGGATCACGCCATCAATTCCGATCAAGCACACTATGACAGAGACCGGATTTAATATTTCAACACAGTACTCAAATAAGAAAAGTTAGCGATGTGTAACAATACAAACAGAATACCTACAAATCTGTATTCAATACAACAATGAACTTGCTGTTGGCGAGCATTAAAGTCCCATTAATAATTAAAATATTTTTTTTCGCAAGTTCGCACTATTTAACTGTAGAGTATTTTGAATATGTTCTTTATAAATAGTGACTATTAAAATTACTCAAAATTCAAGATTAATTATTACAAGACATTGCCATCCATATGCAATTGTTTAAAGACCCTGTATATAAAACCCTCCTCTACCCCAAGAAAAACGGACAAAAACCTGGGACAGGATTGGACGACAGATTTTGCCTAATGTACACAACCGTGACGATGAAATTAAACTTATATGATTATAATACTTATGTGAATTCATGTAAACAACCGTATATATGAAATTAAACTTATGTAAATATAATAATAATATATTTCTATCATCACATTTACAAAAGAATAACATTAATTTGTAGTCTGACAAAAACAAACAAACAAAATCTTACTTCTATACAACTTATGTGTCTAAAAAGAATACATACATAAATGTGCTTACATTCGCTGATGCAATAATGAGATGACAATTCAAGTCAAAATAATTTATAATTAGTGTACATGATACAACAATGTATTTTAAGTGATTATTTGTAATATATTAATATATTTAACTTATTACTTTGCTTAAGTAGCTAATATCAGATGTCCTTAATAGCAAAGACTTTAGCATTTCACTATTTTGTTTCAGTTTATTACAGAATTTAATTTCATAAGGCAACTGATTAAACAACTTAGGTCCTAAGTACTGAAGGGATTGTCGAAACATTTTTTTTTACATTAGGTTTCATGTAAGCTTTGGAAAATTACCATTCTGCAGTCGTCACTGTAATTGCCATAGTAAAAATAACATGACACATTCGAAAAACTGGCCGGTAACGATCAATTAGTGAAAATAATTCTGATGAAAATAGTCGTTGATTCATTGACAAGATTATGTAAAATAATATTTCTTTGATAATGAAAATTATTTTGTTTGAATAATAATTTTTTATTCGCAAATAATTAAAAACCATGACGAAGACCCTGCTAAAAACCAGGGCAATGGACGGGTGTACAGGGTGCTGGAGGTTGTCATCTTGTTGGCGTTGCTATGGTAACTTTCAAAGCGTTCTATTTGGACGCTGTGAGCGTTATAAGCGTCTCGCACCCTAACTTGCCAGTGTGAGCGGAAGAAGCGTTGATTGCGATGTAGTATGAGCTCTGTGAGCGTCCGAAACGAAAGACTTCAGCGCGCCGAAAGCGCTGTAAGCGAACTCCCCGTAAGTGGAGAGGAGTGGTAGATAGGGGTGAACCCAGTGAGAGTCAGTCTGAGATGAAAACCATTTTAATGTTTACTCACACATGACGGCTTGGGCGGAGAAGCATGGGTCATGTCAGTGTGTCTCCAGCAGTTACCATCCTTCGTCGGCTCCAGACGGCAGAGAGAGAGTCATGGAGACGAGGGTTGAACCCACGGTAGTAGTGGCCCTAATAGTTAAGGAACTATTCGGGAGTCATCGCAGTGTCCCCTATGGGGATCGACTGAGATGTGGAAAGGGTGGGAGTGACGAGGTAAAACACAGGTGTCCCCTGTGGGGGTCAAATCAGGATGTTCGTGTAGCGTGCACTCTCTCGACACACGGTCTACTCCACTCTCTCCCTCTTGCGTCTGCCAGCCGTCTCTTTAAATGTGTTATGATATGCTCTCAACATTGTCACATGACCGGTCTCATGACCCACTTTGTCTTCACGACATACACAACAGACCGTAGCAAATAAGTGCCTTAGCTGACGATATTATCTAATTTTACTCTTTTAAAGACTCTTCAATTTCATGGCAATTTATAACAGAAGATTTGAAAACTCTAATCGATTGGTGCATAACGTATAAATGCAAGTTAATGTCTTTAAAACTAACTTTATGACATAGTGTTCCTCTGGCTCGCAGTTCACGGTCCGAGAGCGCTTCTTGCAGGAATACGGGTCCAACGCCACACCGTTGGAAGAATCCCATGGATTAGTTATCGAATTTGTGAAGGAATTTCGACACACTGTAACATTAGTTTTATCGGATTGAGCAAAATTAAAAAATATCACATAATATATTTTAATAAACAATTTGAACTCTCCAATAATTTTTAAATAAAAAAATAAGATAACACACTTTCAATTTTCAAATAATTTACCAGAGTTTCTTACAATTGGTACACTATAACAGAAAAAAATTTAGCATATACTGTGAGAGATTCGAACATAATCAGAAAGATTATTAGGAAAATAAAGTGCTATGTATTTTAGCTGTTTTTGTAAATTTTGTCGTTTTTTCTTTTACTAGGACTTGAGTGTTTGATGAATATGATTAAAAGCGAATTAGTATATAAGCTGTAAATAGGAAATTCATACAATAA
>NNCF01129315.1:24314-39313 GCA_002313205.1 Laupala kohalensis
GTGCGCATCGTTAGCTAACTAAGTTTCTCGATTAACGGGGTTTTTCATTTAACTGTGCAATCTCCTCCTTACATTACCCCAGAAAATTTAGTTTCTTCTGTGTATGTTAACCTGACTCATTTTAATGCATGCTAACTTCTCCATTACTTTCCGGTTTTTTTTTGAAGAAGCCTCATCACAAACTGACAAATTAGGCTCCGTCCTATGCAGGCGATACCTCGTAAAAACTTCAAGCGACACAAGTACAGCGTAGCGTCGCTAGGATTAAGTGCTAGAACGCAGGCGCGAGCGTTCAGATGTTTAAACAAGATGGCGCCGAACCGATAACACTACGTTAAATTGCATTACAAGATTTATAGCGAAATGCGCGGTTCTAGGGCAAAGACGCCGTGAAAACATGAAAATTTTAGCAAATAATATCTTACAGTTAGTTACGTAATTTGCGAATCCCAAAAATGTGTTAGATCGTACCAGGAAGTCAATTTCTACTTTTTATAACATTGTGAAAGGTACTGGTGAAAACATCAGATAAAAAACGTACAAATTTTTTAAACCCAATAAAATGAGGTTTTTATGTCTCAAACTTGCTGAAACTGTAATCACAACGAAATATGGAGTCTTATTTAATGCTACTACATATTAGTGTTTATATAACCCATTCTATTATAAACACGTTCGTGGTACATGTAGTGTCTAACACCTGAAAAGACCCATAAAAGTTCAAAGTTCAAACGTCGTCAAATGTAGCGCCAGTAGCTCTTCAGTGACTTTGTTGTTCGTTCACGACAATCTCCTGACTACAAGTGTGTTTGAATCTTGTCGCAAAATGAAGCTCGCGTTTGTCGCCAACGCAGGACAAGGTCTTAATCGACATTTACTAGAAACAAACGTATTAGCAAATTCATGCCGAGGTCCTTATTAAATTCGACACCATTAATATTAATATTTATTCTATTTATTGAAGCACAATTACACACGTGAAATTATTCAAAACATACAAAGAGAATATTCTCTTAATCCTACCTTTAACAACGTATTATATGAAATTAAGGAATATAAATGACCATATTTCTTCTACATAGCTCACTTACCACCGAACTGTGTTTGTTTACTGTCATAATTTCTAGAAACTTTACTTCTCAATCCCCTACAAATAATTTAATCTAAAAATATTTTATGTAGTAATTCCGTTTCAAATTCTCTTAAATCTTTTTGTCTTCACATGGGAATGTTAAATTCCCGTGTCGAGCATTAAATCTGGAGTTTCCAGATGTCAGCTTGGCAGGCTAAAAACAAGTTTGCCCGACAGTTAACATGACAATCGCTTTAGGAATTAGAGATGTATGCCGGAAGCATCGGAAACAGGAAGTGGGTCATAAGCAGCATAAAGCTTCCTCAATCTCTGAGGCAGTGGTTTATCAAGTGCGAGAATATACGATGTTTTCAATGACGAAAGCGATGAATCCAAGACAAATGCCTGTCACCCACATTGCGCCGGCTTCCACCAGCGCGTCTATTGTCAATGCTTCTGGTCGACGTGGAGGTTCTGCATCTCCTATAGCTGGGTGCCGTCGTCCAAAGTACCTTTTATGTATATTCCAACTAAAACTGAAAAAAGAATCAAGAATATCAATTTTGGAAACTCCTTCTCAAAGTTGGCATTCAAATAACAGTTTCTTTAATTTCAAGTGCTATATTATGTAAAACGAAAAGTTATGTGTAAATTCATATTTTAAATATTCCAACCAGGAAATGTAAGAGTAAAATTAGCTGCTGTCACGTATAGCTACTAGAAAATGTTATAATTGAATAATTTATAAGAATAAAATTTTGGGTTAAGAATTGCATAGTTACCACATACTTATACAATATGAAACAAATGGTTTTAAAATTTTCAAGTTCTATTAAAATTCGTTTTACACAATATTGGCAACGTTGATTTACCTGTCATTAAGATCAACTAATCCACCCTCTACCATCCATTGAACCATAGCATTTATCTTGTGTATATATGGCCAACCTCTCCGAGCAGAAAATGCAACATACGCTGGGGACAGAGCACACTCGGACACTATATGTGTCAGCTTTCTTCCATCTTTATCCGACATTTGGGGAAACAGTTGAGAGTACTTGAGAACTCCTTCCGCTGCCAGTTCAGCAGCACTTCCATCTAAGATTTTCTTCAACATTTCGTCAAAATCACTATGATCAATTGCTTTTTTAAGCAGCCGAGTTACTACGTCATCATTTGAGAGTCGAAAATAATTTCTCCAACTTGGATGAATGTATACTTGATCTACTACTGCATCTACCTATTCTAGGGTTTGGAGTTGACGTATTTCTTCTCAGACAGTTAAAAAACTCGAGACGCAACCGTAAATAGCGCTCAAGATTACAAGACCAAAAGTGCTTTGTACAATCTGAAGATATTTCATTTTAACCTTCTTTGGTTTTTCCGTGAATCCTCCTGTCATAAACGTTTGGAACGAGTGAAGAATTGCTGTTTCAATATTTTTATGTTCGATCATTCTGAATGCGATCGTGTAGAAAAGCAAGAGTGCAAGCAACGCAATCCACAAGTTGGCAGAAAAGGACTGACAAATATTTCTTCTCAACAGTTTAGCTCTTCGGATATTGACACATGCATTCGATTGAGCGTGGGGATACAAATATTCGACCCAATCAGAAACATTCTCTTCTCTATATATGGCTCTTCCATTTACTTCAATGTCAGTGAACCAACGATTATAAGGTAGAGCAGTTATATCAGGTATATTCACACACCACCATGAATTTATATGCATTGCGATATTTTTAATAATGAGGGCGTCCCTTCCATATGCTTCCCATTTTTTGTCACAATTACTATATCCGTAGGGATATGACTTATCCATTCCGAAACGAACATATTTTCCCCAATCATCAGATGAAGATGCATTCACAGAACTCTCAGTTGAGTCTGATGGAGTATGTATTGTGTGAACCAAGAGAGACCTTCNACTTGTAGTGCGGCACATTGAAAGAGACCACTATATAAAATTATGTTAAGAAAGAAATGTAGATGTAGGATCATTACGTGCACCATCTTTCCCAACGAACAACTCGCAAGAGAAGTCAAGCGTCGTATGTAAGCTAGAATACTTTAGTAAATAAAGTTTCGTTTAATTTCGTGTTTACTTTAGTAAATAGGAAATATTATCAAAGATAATTTATTGGTATGAAAGTTATGTCTGTGCAAAAGATGTATTAGATGATTTGTTTCTGTCGCGTTAATGATCGAATTGTGTACTTATGTACATAACACAATATCCAATGTAATTTCTCGGTATAAAAAATATGTTTTTGCCGAATAATGACAGACTATTGTCACGTCACTGATCAATTACGTCCTTGATTTCGTTCGTTGTTTTCTCCCCAAGAAAAGAAAAGGTGTCGTAATATATTCGGTAGGTTAAGATCAGGAAAGTATTTTAAATTTTTTGTGAATGAATCAGGTTTTCATGAGAATTATTACAAAAAATCTATAAATAAACGTTACAATACTACTTACTAACTAATCAAGATATATCCGAGATTTCAAAGGTTTTTAACTTAAACATCGCTAGGGCATAGTTTTTACGGATTTTCAGATTCGATTAGAAAAAACTTTTCGATAAACGACGATTAATAAGGTAAAATTTAAGTTGAAATGTTTTACGTAACACAAGGGTCGCAGGAGGATATTAAACCAAACTAGTTACATATATGTTTGACTATCTTACAACATGCACGTTGGTTTGAAGCATTCATGTCACTTTTTTCGAATGAATAATAAGTGGTAGCAAGCAAAAGAAATGGAAAAATTCAATAACAAATAAGAAAATTTCTTGGTTTCGTTGTGACGTATAAGGGCGTCACCGATGCCTTCTAAGCTCACAATCAGTCCACAATGAATGTAATGTTCCCCCAGATCTTTTTGGTAGTGTTTGGAACGGGTTATATGTACAATATATAAGAAATCAACATTTATTGTCGTGCAATACGTCACTTTTTAGACTCAGAAGAGTAAAGTCACCCTCTGAATGCGACATAAATGCACGATATGAATTGTATAAAATGTAAAAATTAAGGAAAATGACAGATTTTCGTATTTAGATCGTAGTTTTCTTGACCGCTTAAATTAGAATTGATGTTAACTAAAAAGCAGAATTGCATAATCAGCCCCTATTCACTTCAGCTCCACTAATAAAAGGGGTGTTATAAAAATTAATCGAATAATTTATATCACTGACGGATTGTATCAATAGGAATAAATACTCACCAATACTTTCAAATCGCCGACATTAATTAATAAAATTCTTAGAGAATATCGATGTGAATATGAGGAAAAATAAAGTTTTAGACACATTACAAACTTCACTTGAGCAGAGCCGCAGGTACTCGTCTGGTATTTTTACAGATTTCTTTTCGTTTAATGTCGTACAAGACAAAGGTCACTAACATACCACTGAATGTAACCAAAATATGTAACCTCTGCACAAGGATGAGATTCAGACTTATAGGATAGTTTTTTATACCACTCTTTATGTACAAATCCCGCATATTATTCGTGTAAAATAATCGAATCTTAAGATTAAATAACTACATTGGTAATGAAACGTACAAAAGTATATATCTTCTTTTAAAAGTGGCAATGTCATTAGAGTCCTTAGAATATATCTCACATTAGGACATCATTAACTTATGGTTTACCTAAAATACAGGAACCCCGTATTTAGTATGAGATATTAAGATCCTCTCAAGCTGGTTCATTAATTTCTTCTCTAAATTAAACTTCAACGTTATTGATTTTATGTTGACATAAAAGGAGAAAAGAGACTGGATTTCGGGCCCCGGAAGCGCGAACTTTGCGCACTGACGCTCTATCGCCATGCGATCGTTCTCTTCTTCTTTCTCCACCATATTCATTCCTCTGATCCCATTTACCACAATCATTCAAGTCGCAAGTTCAATGTTAAATATTTGTTAGAAACTAGGATTGGAAATATCTGCAAATAAACATAACCAGAATGATTTGGTACTTGAAACATGAAAACACAAAACCCGACAATGAAACTACAAGACAAATCGATAAAAAATTAAAAGAACGATAAAGTAGCAAGCACTAGTAATACACGAAGGACAAACTTACATATATATATCGCATATGTGACAGACAGAACAATGACAGTGTATTACAACTTACTAAGAGGGGGATAACATAAAAGAACGTAGGCCTACGAGTAATGCTCACGCTTTACAAAAATGCTACACGACCGATAATAAGCTATGGCGCATTAGGCTATATGTGGGGACACAGAGAGTGATATTTGCGCGTAGAAAGAGAATTTAAACATGTGTTCCGTGTTCATGAATATATCGGTTACTTCGCGGCGTGGTTAACAGCAGTTTCAGAGATTGTGTGGTTATATTGAACATACTTAGAAATAGAATTAATCTACCTGATTATCCTCTCAATATTAAATTAGAATAATTAAGGACGCAACGTGATAATTCAATCGGGATAATTACTCATAAGAGTTGCTTCAAACTTGCCATCGTTATTAATTTATCGTACACTTTTTCTTGTAGACTTTCTATTACACAGATATTTAATACTTACTTAATGTTTCGACATTTAATTTCACAATTCTTTATNTAATTGTCGCCGCCGTACACATTTCCCTTATTTATGACAATGATAACGAAAAGAGTGGAAACGACCAACTTTTACGGACCTCTCTTTGTTATGATAGAATCTATGATTAAATAACGTCCAATAATTGTCTATTAAAACTTTCATATTTACATTGTGTACTCTTTTGCTGTTTTCTTCTGAAAATTATCAATTATTTTTGTTGTATTTAACGTACTGTGGTAATAATATTCCATTAGTGGAATTATTTTTGAAAGCTTCAGTAAAAGTTTATATGTTAACGACAGAAAGGCATATGGTCAAAAGTGTTACAATAGGTGTCTGTTAAGTTCGAGTATCCATTTTATAGAGACAGAACCGACCCGACATAATAATTTGTTTCTAGTATTTTGCGCAAGAAAAGAAATGTCTTTATTGCCATGTCTATGAACATCTACCTCCGGAACTAATAAATATCTCAAAATGCTGTTTGCGAAATAATTTGTTGCTACTTTGTGTCTGATATTTTACACAAGAAATATATTTCTGCTATTGTGTTCTTGATACTTCAACTTAAATCTTATGCTTAATTATCAACTATGTCTCCGAAGTATGTTATTATATTTTGAATGACATGTTGATGAGCTTGAAATATTACTATTATTACGTAAAAACCAGTCACTTTCCGTGCAATATATCCCATTAACTAAACTTGTAAATGTTTTAAAACTACTAAATTTGTCATTATGTAACCCGGTATCAAGCGAGAATGACTGGACGGCGAGTTCTTGATATCGACAAGTTTGATAATGCTGCACTTGTTTCCGATAGTTACTTATTTCTTGCAAAGTTAGCTACGCTTTTGTGAAGACATTGTAAGCAGCGACTTGTAATTACAAATAGGATTCGTGAAAATTTGTTACGAACTCTACTTGTGTTTTTGTGAAACGGTCATCTGAAATAACTAACTCAATATCTTTGTTTCTAGACACGTAATCAAACTTTTGTCAAAAACGAAAGAAAGGCAATGGTGGATAGTTAGTTATACTTACTGGCGGATTAGTATGATTTTTAGTCCATTTTTATTAGCTTTTACCACAATTTAAGAAAATTGCATTTTAGTTGCATCATGTTTGCGGTTTTGAAAGCGGCTTTAGCACAAATATTTTCACTTACCTTTTTTAAATTCGTTTATTGTCCTCCACGTGGTCATACGCAGTCTGTACTGTTTTTTGACAATAAATGTATTATTATTATTATTATTATACAACGCTTGTAATGTACTACACAGTTTAAACTGTTTTTTGGATAATAAATTTATTATTATTATATATGTCAATAATGTATTACTTGGTTCGAAATTGAATGGCAATTCATAGAAATATTACAGATAAAAACAAATATTCATTAGAAGCGTGCTATGTTACACAGCGTGAACCCGAATTCCTGGTACAAACTTTAAAAGTTAGTACTGGACACGGTGCAAGTAACGAGGTGAGGCATCTTGTTTCTGCAACTCCTCTTGACTCAGATGAGGATCTCGTTGCTCGAATATCCGTAACTGCGTGAAATACCTGGCGTCATTAAATGTGTGCGCCAATCGCTCTACCGACTCTTATCACGCACGTATCACTGTCTGTGGACGCAATATTCGACAGTTATTGAAAACATTGCACTTAGTAAACCAAGAATTGCAAAGGCAAAAGTGTTTAATATTTCATAATTCAGATATGAAAATTTTGTGTCTAATTTATGAAAATGGTCCTCCCAAAAAGTAGCATTAATATAAATAAGAATCAATATGGTCATGTCTCTTATTTCATTTTTATTCTTTGTCTGGGTGTTCCGTGTTCTCATTATAGACTTATGTGTCATATAGAGTGAGAAAAAGCAAACTGTCCCGGAAAAGAATTGTAATCCTCACAGGAATTTATATTACATTTTATATTTTATGTATATAACACAAGGGTGGCTGGAGGAATTTAAACCAAAATATATAGGTGTTTCACTATCTAACAACATGCACTTTGGATTAAAACTTCCCTGTCCTGTTTTTCGAATGGATAATAAAGAGATAGCAAATAAAAATAATGGAAAAATTTAATAAGAAATAAGAAACTAAATTTCTCTACGTCTAGACATATTACAAACGTCACATAAGCAGAACTGCAGGTACTCGTCTAGTATTTTTACAGATTTATTTTCGTTGAGTGTCGTACAAAACAAAAGTAACTAACGTAGCTCTGAATGTAACCAAAATATGCAGCCTCTGCACACGAATTAAATTCAATGTTACAGGATAATTTTTTATACTATATAATATTCGTGTAAAATAAAAACTGTCCCGGAAAAGAATTGTAATCCTGACAGGAATTTAAAATTGCAATTGAACTGGAGAACGCCTCTTGAAAATGCTAAGAATTGTATCTAGTGACGTAGATGGAAGAACCGGTTGCTGTCCCATGCAACACCGCACACCGCCTTGAGAACATTGTCACGAGTGCGTGAGCTTCGGTGAGGTGATGAAGGTCAGCAGAGGCAGTAAATCATCCTGTCCACCCTGATTTCTTGATCTCTCTCCCTGTTATTTTACCTGTGGAGCAAATTTCAGGATCAGGTGAACTCAAATAATTCTCACAACTGAAGAGTTTCAGCTATTACTTCCATCCCTCAAGAACGTGCTACGCATGTCGAAAAGTTTAATAAATCGAGAACATCGCTGCATGAACGTAGACGGTGACCATTTCCCTTATTTTCTTTAATGGGCAGTTCTTTTCTTCATTAACAAGGATCAATTCTTCATCAGTCAAAAGCATATTTTCCGGTTGAGTTTTGTTTCGTCCATTTTGTATATATTTACTGTTTGATCCGTGCGAAAATGTTCGACACGGCGACAATCATTAAGACTACTCCTTCGTAAAAGAAGCTAACGATACATACAAAGTTTATTCAGAATTTAAATATTTGAGGAAATTTTTTTTAAGTTATCGGAGAGTGAAATGCGTCACCGGTGGAGTAGAATATTTTCTCTGCTGTCTTCATTTTATTCCTAGCGGTAAATAGCCTTACATCACAGTACGACTTAGTGTAATCTTTTATAAAATATACAGAAATTAATGCAACAAATTGATAATATTGGTGTATAATGTTATTTTAACTTTATTATTGTTTTAATTTTGCTGATTTAAGTGTTTTGTTGTGTATGATTGTATTCGTTTGGATTGTTTTCGTCACTCATGTCACGTTCGATTAATTTTTCACGTCACATTCTTAACCATCATGGGTGCTGAGGTGTAATTGAGCGGGTGATTAAATATTTAACATCCTTGTGAATTAAATTTGTTTACTCCGTTCTATGTTTTCTCCGTTCCCACCTCTTCCCAAGGAATTCTGGGGGAATATTACTTTAAATGCGATCTGTATGTGAGCTTGGAAGGCATCTCGGACGCCTTTATCCTTCAAAAACACGCCCAGAAATCAAGTTTTTAAATTATTATTGAATTATTCCATTATTTTTTATTGCATCTTTCTTATCATTCCCTCCCTAAGAAAGACAGTGACGGTTTAGACAAGTGTGTTTGTTGTTAGTGAAACATCTACGTATCTAAATTGGTTGAAATTGCTCCAGAGTTACGGTGGGATACATACGTAACACTTTTCAACCTCAATTTCACCCTCTTAGATGTCGTTTCTCGAAAAAATATTTCTTAACGAATCTCTAAATCCGAAAATGAATTCTCATCAAACCTGATTCATCCACAAAATATTTAAAATAATTTGCATATATTAACGTGTAAAATATGTTACGACATATTTTCCCCCGAAGGAAAAGCAACGAACGAAGTTTTTGACGTTATTGATCATTGACGCGACAGCAACAAATCATCCGTTATAAGATTTGCTCAGAAAAAACAAATACACCGACAAATTACATTTTGTAACGAGTTACGTTAGTCCAAAAAGTGCGTCATAACATCTTTTTTCATGTTCTTCTGTCTGACATGGAACGCTTGATACTCTGTCGAGTACATGATTGTTCGGTGGGAAAGATGGTGCACGTAAAGATCCTACATTTACATGTCTTTCTTCATATAATTTTAAATGTTGGTCTCTCTCAATGTGGCGCACAACAACGGTTGGTATCGAGTAATATATCGGTCTCGAGAGGAAGGTCTCTCTTGGTTCACAGATTACACACTCCATCAGACTCAACTGAGAGTTACGTGCATGCATCTCCATCTGGTGATTGGGGAAAATATGTTCGTTTTGGAATAGATCAAAATTATCCGTATGGATATACTAATTGTGCCAACCAATGGGAAGCATTAGGCAGGGACGCCTACCTTATCAAAGATATCGCACAGCATCTAAATTCACTGTGGTGTGTGAATATTCCTGATATTCTTGCTATACCTGAAAATCGTTGGTTCACTGACATTGAAGTAAATGGAAGAGCCATATATAGAGAAGAGAATGTTTCTGATTGGGTCGAATATTTGTATCCTCACGCACAATCCAATTTGTGTGTCTTAATCCGAAAAACTGAACCGTTGAGAAGAAATATTTTTCAGTCCGTTTCTGCCAACGTGTGGATTGTGTTACTTGCACTGCTGTTTTTCTACACGATCGTATTCAGGATGTTGGAACAGAAAACTATTGATACCGCTATTCTTCACTCGATCCAGACATTTATGACAGGAGGATTCACGGATAAACCAAAGAACGTTAAAATGAAATATCTTCAGATTTTACAAAGCACTTCCGGATTAGTAATCTTAAGCGCCATTTCCGGATGCGTTTTTAGTTTTTTAACTGTCGGAGAAGAAATACGTCAGCTCCAAACTCTAGAAGAGGTAGATGCAGTAGTAGATCAAGTATACATTCATCCAAGTTGGAGAAATTATTTTCGACTCTCAAATGATGACGTAGTAACTCGGCTGCTTAAAAAAGCAATTGATCATAGTGATTTTGACGAAATGTTTAAGAAAATCTTAGATGGAAGTGCTGCTGAACTGGCAGCGGAAGGACTTCTCAAGTACTATCAACTGTTTCCCCAAATGTCGGATAAAGATGGAAGAAAGCTGACACATATAGTGTCCGAGTGTGCTCTGTCCACAGCGTATGTTGCATTTTCTGCTCGGAAAGGTTGGCCTTATATACACAAGATAAATACTATGGTTCAATGGATGGTAGAGAGTGGATTACTTGATCTATATGACAGGTAAATCAACGTTACCAATATATTGTTAAACAATTTTTCATAGAACTTAAAATTTTGAAAACAATTTGTTTGGTATTGTATAGCTATCTGGTAATCAAGCAGATTCTTAACCCAAAATTTGATTATTTCAATATTACGCCGTAATATCATTTTGTAGTAGACTATTTGTTGTAGCACCGAAATTTAATACTATGTTCCAAGTTTGGAATATTTAAAACTAGAAATTTCAAATCACTTCACACGAAATAAAAGAAACATAATTTAAACTAGCTTTGAGAAAAAGTTTCCCATAATTTGCTATACTTAATTCTTATTTCAGTGAAAGTTGGAATGCCTATAAAAGGTACTATGGACACCGGCACCCGGCTATAGGAGATGCGGAACCTCCACGTGGACCAAAAGCTTTAAAAATTGACGCCCTGTTGGAAGCCGGCACTGTGTTGGTGACAGGCATTTGTCTGGGATTCATCGCTTTTGTCGTTGAACACATCGTATATGCACTCACCCGTTAAACCACTGCTTTGGCGATTGAGAAAGCTTTATGCTGCTTATTAACCACTACATAGACAAAATGTTCTGTTAAAAAAGCACTAGGACTACACTACTACAACTACAGTTCTGCAACTAGCGGAATTCGACCCAACAATCACTACTTACTACATGTCCAGCAATTAGTATGGCATTCTTGACCAAAAACCACGTCGTGGTATTTCCTTTACTATATATAGTTTTTTTACGACGTCATAACAATTAGGATTGTTCCGACAAAATTAAAATATCTTGATCACCAAATTTTAGAAAATATTTCCTACCTGAATATCTATGTGTTGAACAAAGTTTCCTTAATACATCTTTACTTCCTAAAACGATTGTCATATTACTTGTCGTGCGACCTAATTGCCTGTATGCACCGCTGACATCTGGAAATCCGGGTTTAATATTCTTAACTCGGATCAACAAGTTTTTATGTTAATAAGATTCAGGAGGAGTAAAAAGAAAATTACTACATATATTATTTTAAGTTTAAAATAATTGGACTTTAAAATACAAGGGATTGTGAAGTTTAATTTTTAGAATTTATGAAAGGAAGTCAACTCAGTGGGAGTTCGGAAGTAAGTGAGCTATGAAGATAAAAAAGAGACGTTTATCTTTCTTAATTTTACATAATACGTTATTAAAGGTAGGATTACGAGAATGTTCACTATGTGTTGTGAATAAATTCACGTGTGTAATGCTGTCACAATTAATATAATAAATATTAATATAAATGTTGTGAAATTTATTAAAGACCTCAGCAAGAAGATGCTAATACCTTTGTTGCAAGTTGCTAGGGAAAGTTTAGAAAAATTTGGCGGGAAAGACACATTTCACACTCAATCACACCTTTAAAATAGACATTTCCTCTACAATACAAAATCATCTGTCCGCTGTTTTTCATGTTACAATAATACATCCTTTACTTTGAGTACTTGCCTTTTATCTCTTATGGCGCTCCTTCAAAACCCGTCTAATGAAAGTAGAAATCACGGTAGTGGACAAAGAGGTGTTCGCAGATGGTTTCTTTCCGTTTCCCATTTCATTCATTCCACTACAACAATTACTCCTCATCATTTTTGTCATCGTCGTCCTTAATTATGAGGTCGATAGAAAATATTCGGTTGTCGTAATCAACGACCAGGACACAGAGGAGCCTCAAAGCAACAATGATGTCCTTTACTCCCGAAGCAATTCAGATAGGATATCAATACATTCATTTCTGATTCAATGAGAAGATCGTACCGAAATTTTACCCCCTCTTTTGCGCATTCAAAAGTGAAGTATAGAAAATTCAAGAAATTGATTTATACTTATTTGATTTGAATCATTTGATGAATTGAGTTGTGCCTGCAATCACTCACAAGAACACCATTCAACTCTGCCGAGGACGGGCGTAAAATTCCTCATATTTTCGTCTCGATTTTTTCATGGCAACAAAACGTGGGTTCATATTAGTAAAATTTAACATCCAGTGTATTACCTCAATTTTTTTTAATATCATTTCCCCACTTTTCTTGTACCTCTACATAAATGAGTGTTGGGTGACTCGCGTCGACCACTTGACTTATTCAGTACGTTGTTGAGTATTGTTTAACAGTATATTTTATGAATCTCTAAATTATACAATTTGAATTGAAAGTTATGCAGTATAATGTGTTATTTCCTTGTTTATATGTGTAAAGTATTATTAAATATTCATTAACATTGTTACTTCAAAAATGGACTACATGTTGTGAACATGTTGGACGACAAGGGTCATTCTTTTACAACGCCAAGGCATCCTTTTTTATTGTTGACCGATCGTCAAAGATATCTTTCCGTTATTTGATAAAAAATAAGATCATAGTAGGAGGGCATAACGATTGAACTGTCCTTTAGATTGCGCCACGGGAGGTTTTGATTTCCACTGATCAAATCACGTTGCTTGCATCAGGGAGAACTTTGATGATTCTTGCCAACTTTCTGTGCAAAGGAGATACGTTGTCTCTTAGGTACATTACTTACACTTCCATTTTGTTCGCTGCTGAAGCGATAGTAGATGTGGATTATTTTGTTTAGCGATTGAAAGTGAAAACAAAATCAGAAGGATGACAGAAATTTCTCTCAAAGGCATAATGACATAACCCAAACCCATTTATAAGTTGTAGGGGTTAAAAAATTTGTCATTTGGGTCTGCAGAGTTTGCACACAAGAGCCTCGAGTTCAAGAAAGAATCTGCTGAGGTGATAATTGTTATACAGTGCAAAAAATTAATGATTTGGCTACCTAATTTCGTACGAAGTTAGTATTTCAAAACCTTTACTTTGCATTTCTAACAAGAGCTTTGAGATGTAAAACTTTCATGTAACGTTTCTTATAGACATAAATTTCTGGATGTCATTCTGAGTATGTTCACTTAAAAGAAAAGATACCAAGTCCTTCAAGTAATTTTGACTCCTATGGAAGGCAGTCTGATTATCACTGAAAATTACTTCGAGTCATTCTCACCTGGCTACGAATCTAGTGAATGTTTGTAAAAAGTCTGCCGTAGTCAGAGAAGTTTCTATCTCAAAGTGAACCATTTTAGTGGTAAGGCAGACAAAAATTGCTACGTAGCATAATAATATGTTCTTTGAACGAAGCAAGCTGGTCTACATGGAGAAGGGTCCAGCGTAATCTAAACCAATATTTGAAAACCCATTAGAATATTTACTCTGACAGGAAGAAAATTCGCAATGAGTTAGGAGAACTGCTTGACGTTGAATTTATAGCAAGTTACACACAGATAGTTGACAGTTTTTGCTAAACATTTCAAGCTCGGAATCCAAAATTCTTGTCGATTTATAGCTATTAAAATTAGTCCTTAAGTATGCATATAGTTAAAATGGACATTTCTGATATGTAAGTAAGAACACCATGAGTGGTACGGAAGAATAATAGGGTGTTTTTGTTTATACGGTATGTCTGCATTGACTAACCTACCTCCTACCCTAAGGATGTTCTGAGATTCTACAAAGGGATATAAACTAAAGATGTCAGTTTTTGAAAGACAAGGCAGATTTTTATCCAATGCTTGCAAGACATCCGAATAGAACTGATCTTGTACCCATTGTATACAAGTCATTTTACTCTTCAATATTTCTTATGATGACAGGGAAGCAACCTGTAGGGGTACTTGATTCATCTTTGCTTTACTGTTGTTAATGAATTGATAACAATATGCAATAGTACGATGCAATCAATAGATGTTTGAAAATGGATGAAATCTCGTTAAACCAGTTTCATTTAGTTAGTGGAAAGGTGACAGAGCAGACCTTGAACTCCAAGGATTTTGAAAATTGAAATGACGGAAGTTGTGTAAGTTGACTCATACGAACAAAGCCAACTAGTACCGTGGTTCCACAGAGTGTTATTTATAAACTCTTTGAATGTTACTTCCCTGGTTAGAAGATCAGCAGGGTTGGTGGACTTTGAAGTGTGTAGCCAGGTCACCTTGTTATCGGTTTGGGAGTGTATCACATCTAGTCTGCTAGCAACGAATTGACAGAACATGGATGAGCAGTGATTCAAAACTGTAAATATTTATTGTACTGAATGAGAATAAATAAC
>NNCF01129315.1:40544-52779 GCA_002313205.1 Laupala kohalensis
GCGTCGGGATCGAAAAGAACAAGAGGTGACCAAGGGAGGTCAGAAAAGAGAAAGGAAGGAGCATGGCACAAGTAAGTGGAAGTAATGCCAGACTCAGCTCGGGGCCCCGTGTTCGCCAAACACGTACTTACTAGATGTAAGTCCCCTGGGGGATTTGTTTGTGTTGATTGGTTATTAATTTCATGAAATGTTACTTCAAAACAATTTATAGCAGTATGAGGTACCACTGAAGAATTTTGAGATAAATTACTCATATCTGTTGGTGAAGAATCAGAGCTACCAACATGTAAGGTAGAATGATGAGATGATTTACAGTGAATTCACATCTTTGTGGAACACCTTTGTTTTGGTGAGTGGACAGCCAAACATTTCGAACACAAGTTGAGGATTTTCACTAATTAAACCTCTGACGAGTTGTTTTCTCCAAGTAACTGAAATTAAATTTTATGCGATTCTTTGCATAAAATACAAGACATGAGGTTAGGTTACCACATTATTCAAGTCAGGTTCACCATAAAATAATTAAACCACGGTTGGGTTTAGAAATTTAAGGTAATGTTTGTTAGAAAAAGGTTCAAATGACCTGTTTTAGGTTGATTTGACTTGCCCCGAGGACCACATTTTCCGAAGATAAACTTTGATTTCTTTTAAATATTGGTTGAGTCATAAAAACAAGACTGCTGTGTTTTAGATTTATTAAATCTCTGAGATTTACAGCTTTGTCAGAATTGAGAGTATCTCCTTTGTAAATCAAATGCTATTGCTTGGTTAGTTAAAAATTTCAACAACTCCTCAACAGGAACTATGTCACTAGATTTTTTACTTAGTTCCCACTGTAACATTAACTCTAGAGTTAATCTTTTTGATATTAAATATTCCATGAAACAATCTCCTATATCTTCATTTAGATTCAAAGATATTATACCATTAAAGTGTCTTTGAGCTGATGATATCAGCTTTCGCAATGAGGGACCATTTCTGTCCAAGCCAGAAAGCAATGAAAATAGTTTATCTAAATGATATTTTAGAATTATTTTCCTATTATCATATCTTCTTTTACATAAGGCTCTCCATGCATGTTGCAATTTTCATCTCTCGCAGGATAATGTTTAAATAATACTAATGGCTCCTTTGTCACAAATGCGTTTAGATAATAAAATCACTCAAAGAGGCATTATCAATTACCAGTTTCTCAAAAAAACCTTCAAAATTCAACCATAAAAAGATCTGTCCATCAAACATTGGTATCTTAATATTTGCCAAAGATATTTATTTGGCACCAGGTGACTGAAAAGGATTGGACGGTGGAAAATATTTAACAAAGCTGGCAATTCTATGTTCATGGCCAATAGTTGAAATATTTTTCCCTTCAAAAGGAAGTATTTCTCTTCAGATTGCTCTTCTTCAGATCGATCTAAAATTTCCTGAATTAATGCATCAACTTTCGCTCAATAATAATAGAATATATCTTTGAATTCATCGAATCATGACAAATAAGTGTCTAAAACGTGAACAGTTGCTGGGTCTGTCACTTCATTGATATATTTCTCTATCATATCCAAACCTCTTAAGGTACGAGACATTAAACTAATTAAAGACATATTGCCATAAAATCTTAAACTGTTTAAGATTAAATTAAATTAATATTGATAATTTAAATTAACTTCCTTGTTGAATGTCAACTCATTTATTGCACGTCAAACATAACATTTAGATTGAAACTAACAAATACTTTTCCATTTTAATACAGAAACTTATCATTAATACATTCACTCTAGTGATCCATTCCAAACCGACCATATCTGCAAGTATTTTTGATGTTATCTAATTATTTAACGAGCTAATTATGTACAAAAAACTCAATTCGAGATATATTGTAACATTCTTGTTAAATCAAAATTTCAATATGTTTTTATTTAATTTTATACTTTTAAAATAGATTATGAGTGTCATTCGAGCAATCATTCACGGTGGATTCGTGTGCGCGACCACTACAGGGTTAAAATTATTAGATAAATAATCATATTTAATTGAAGTATGAAAAAGCTCATAGTACAAAATAATTGATGAATATTTATGTCATTCTAGCAGTAACTAGCGTATGCGTCTCTGTTCCCGTTAAAAGTGACCCATTCTTCTTTGGTCGCGACCTTTCTTTGGGCGGAACAACATTCGTAATTCCGACGTTCCGTCTTCCACTTCCATCTGGTAGTAGACGTCGGAAATCTGCATGGGTACATTTTTCACCGAGAATTAATTTTACCGTGAGCATCCGATGATGCTCAAGAGAATCTTTCACATGCAATATAATCACACTACACGACGAGAGTGGCTTTTCGCACCCGAAAAATCCGTACACCTTGACCGGGTATAAACCCGCGGACTCGGCTGTCAGAGCTACTGCGGTAGCTACTCACCCATCGAAACCTACATTCTAGTTGTGTTGCGACTTGGATCGCGTGTAGACTCTTGGATGCTCCAACATATCTACATCGCCATTTCTATGAGTCTGTAATTGCCATCCCTCGGATTCGCATAACGTCTTCCTTCGTTTGCCCCAGGTCTTCATCTAATTGAAAGTACTGTACATCGAAAGGAGTGTTGAAATGCTTACGATTTATTCATGATTTTTAACTTGCTCTTGTTAAAGTTGTACTAGCCCATTAAAAAACATTCGGTGAAAGTTGCCCCAGCCATGAATTTCCTTCTTCAAGTTTTACTATACATTCTAAAAACATACGAGCCTAGCGAACCAACGCTTGCACTACATCGTAACATCAACACTAATATCAAGCACTCAAAGTCGTAAAAAAACTTTAAAATAATGTTTCTATTGGAAGTTGTTGAAGATGAAAATTTTTAATAGTGTTTTTTTATTTTTTATTTATATCTCTCCGCTCATACGTGAATTAAGAGGTTTCTCGTAACTCAACTCGCCCTCCCTTTACGCAAATCAGGTTTACGCTAAGTGACCAATAATGCCTCACACGCTAGTTACTGTGAAAAAATTTGGTTTCGAGTAAAAATTTAATTTTTTAAGTGTTTTGAAATCTACATGCGACACAAATGAAACAAACATAATTGATACAAACGAATTACATGAAACGCAAATGCGACAAAAACGATTAAGAAAACATATTTAAGGAGCCTTTCAAAAATTACGTCATCGTCTTTGACAGAATTTTAGATCAGTTTAGCAATTTGGTCGTATTTGGTCTCGTGTTTTTTAGACCTTTACGTAGATTTCAAAAGGGCTTAAAAATTAAGATTTTAAACTTGACTAAAAAAAAGTCCCAGTACTGAGTGACAGCACCTAGAAGGTGAGCCATTTTCGGTCATCGGTCGGTGAATGTTTTGCACCTTAATCCTTTGGATATCACGTCTGAGCTGAAAACACATTATGTGAAGGGACACGAGAGAATGTTCTTTGGGACTGTCAGTTTTACAGGTTGGAACGGGAACGCTATTTAAGATGAATGAGGACACAGGACACGGTGCGTAAAATTGGTCAACAAATGATTGAAACGGAAAAGAAGTACGAGATACTGAAGCAATATGTTATAAGAGAGATTCCCAATGAATTGAAGTTTCTGATTCTAAAAAGAATCCTGGAAACCGTCATCAAAGGTGAACAGCTATGAGTGGAAACAAGGCAGAGTAATATTAAGAGGGGAAAAAATATCAAACAGATATTGAAATACATATATGAGAAATTTACTCGACCAGAAATGAAACAGACAAAGAAGATTACTGGGTTTTTTATTCTCTTTTTATACAGATGTAGTCGTGAAATTCCTTTTGATGGGAACACGACACAAAACAAACTAATGTAAATAAATAAATAAATATTTNCGAACCAAGAAACTTCGGTTCTCGATGTCCACACGAACTCGTATAATAAATAAAACCAAACACGGTGTAATGTTTACCACAATTAACGTCCATAAAGTAATCTAATTAAATAAAAAATTAATAACTTACAAACTTTTTAATTGAGAAATATTATTTATATTTTCTGGAAGAACTCAGTACGTTTCGACTCGAATTTAAATCGTCGTCACGTGATCAAATTTTATTTAAATATTTCAATATTTGTTTAGTGGTTTTTATGAGAGGCTCACGATGAGTATAGTTCGTTTCTTGCTATATCTACTGATTTATTTATTAACATACTTTATGTCTTATGTTGAGGTTCATGCCTTGAGACCTGTTCTTCAACCTAACCGTTGGACTTGAATAGGGGAATTGGGAAGGAGAACTGTTTGGTTGCCGGGGAACTTATGGCACCGAGCTGACTTTTGTTTGGAGTAGGTGAGGGATACTCCAGCTGCAAACCTCACTTACTTCGGTCGAACAGGGATTAAATCCTTGCTCTTCCAGTCAGCGGTATCATGAAAGCAAAGACGCCACCACTAGACATGACTAAAGCTAGGATATTTATTTAGGAAGAAGAGGAATATTATTTGAGTCAGCAGCCGAAAGAAAAAAATCAGTGTTTGACCAATATATGGGAAGTCGCCAATATATCGGAAACTATCATACACTATGGGGGAAATATATTCATCGTTAAAAAAAATTAGTTTTAATATTGTTATCTTTATTGTATAATATAGAAACAGAAAAATAATTAATATACTTAAATAATGTTATTAAATCATTTCATAGCACCTTTTTTGTTCTCACTTTTGCTAGATTTGTATGATGAATCTGGGAGTTATAAATTTATCTTCATTTTCTTATGAAACGGAGATGTTTGTATCGTAAAATATTGGAAATGTAAATGTCAATAATTTTATTAAATTTTGTATAGTAAATATTTCAATTGGAAGCAATGAATCTTATGAATTAAAAAATGTATATGTTAGAACATTGAAATCAAATCGTGATATTTCTTCTTATCTGCAAAAAATAAAAAGGGATATAACAAGAAAATATTTCAGGTTTACTCTTATCAGAATATTGGACAAATAAATGATCTTATTGTCGCATTGTAATTAACAATTGAGACCACAAGTAAGAAGTAGGAATATTCCACACACCTAGCAAAAACACAAATGCAAAGTGCTTTTAACTACGATACAAGAAGTGTAAGCACTGAAGTGTAAGGGTTTATTAAAATTTACATTTTTTACGGTAGTCTGTTTTTACTAAATAAAGAGTGGGATCCTTATCATTAACATATTTTAAACATCTTTATATTTTAGCAACGATATTTTTTGTAAATGAATAATTTTACATTAATATTTAGGTATTTGTTTTAAATATTCTGTCTCGCCACCTTGATCTATTCCTATATTTCGTGTGCACTGTTAATGACAAATGAAACCTCATAATTCTGAGAAAATGTTTTCTTGTTGGGAACATACTTCCCTATCTCATTTAATTGCTCGTGATAGGGAAGTGTGAATGTCTCTTATCCATAATTATATGGCATAACCTTAGAAATTCCAATAACGCAGAATCTATTTATTTTGGGCAAGAGTGGCTAACTATAGGCAACTCGAGTTGTCCATTCCCTTCCTTCTACCTTACAATACGATATAACAAAAAATCCATCAGCAGACCGAACAAGAAAATAGATGAATTAATTATGGTATTACATTCACCAGAGCGACCAAGTTAATAGTACCCTCAACAAATGTTTCAAATAATAGTTTGAAGCATTCCCTACCCAGGGCGATGAGTTTTTTATACCCTTAAGGCGCCAATTTATGAATGATTTGATTTAATTTACAATGGGCTTGTATGAAGAAACATTCGCGGGCATAAGTTTTTTGTGATTCTGGGAAAATTACCGGCTTAACATATCAAAAATGAACCCACTTAAACTTAGCAAATGGAAACAGGCATGCAATGACGTTAAGTTTCTCATACCTTACAAGATTTTCATTTACACGAATAACTGTGGAAAATATTGCTCAGACGGAAATGGCAGCCCCATCGCATGACTAAAGACAGTGTAACCTTTCTCAAAGAAATAGTCAAACAACAACCTAAATTTATTATAAAGTTTTAAAATCTTAAAATCATTGTTCTCATCCTGTTGTAAAAATCAGCAAAACTTATTTTTAATTAATAACTCCTTTGGTGAATATTTCCAAGTTTTCTAAACAGGTAACTTTACTTCAGTCAACGCGCATGATACCTTAATAGGAAGATACTAACCTGTTATTCAGAAAAAATAATCTTCACATTTGTTTCCATTCTAGTCTCATATCATCGTTTTGAGATGTATCGTCCTTTAATTTCAATTATTTATTGGAGGTAACTTGGGACTATTTTTATGGTTTGACCCAATTCCTAAAAACGTAACACTACACAATTTATGTATTTAAAAGAAAAAATACTATTTTTAGAATTAATATTTAAAAGTAATGGTTAACCTTGATGCAAATTTTAACTGAAAATAATTAAAAGTTCTGTAAATCATCTGTTAAGGATTTTTGTAATGTGTTTTTATTTCACATTAAAAGTAAAATATATCATCCTTAACACGAAATATTCCGTTTATTTACAAAACATTTATTAGCAATGTTTCCTTTTTATCTCTTTAATAAATTTTATTCTAAAGTGCATTGGGTATTATAAGTGAATACGTTTAAGTTAAAACACAAATTTTCCTTGAAAAGAACACATTCAGGAATTTATGTACCTCACAAGAACTTTATAATTTCGAAAAGTTTTCGTGCTTTTCTCAAATTTTCCATTTTTTTAAATACAAAGTATATGTTGAGACTTAAGACCTTTATATAGATGATTACAATTTATAAAATACGTTTTAATTTAACATTTAATATGTTGAACTGCATCAATTAGTTATTATTCTGTTTTATTTTATTTTAAACAGATAGATTACATACATAACCTCACTTTTCGGTTTCAAAACACATTTACAATACGTCAATTAATGGAAGAAGAAAAGTTTGTAATTTTGAGACAAATATGATCAAAGGTGTGTTTATAGAGACGGATATTGCGTGAGCGACCTAATCACAAAAAGCTAGAGAACGTATTGCATTGCTCCGTAAATATAGTAAACTGAAAGTGCTCTAATAACCTAGTGGCCCAACAATAATATTGTGTTCATTATCTCTGAAACCCCATCCCGGCCCGGGTTACCCGTCGGTTTTCCTTAGCATAATAACGTATTTTCCATGGGCGGGATTGTCATCGATATTTTCGTTCTATTAATCTGAAATTTTTACTGCATTTAATATCTATAATTCATTTTAGAATAACAAATAGATAACAGTACAATTTTAATAAGTGATTTTCTTTATAAATATTATATCCACCACAGACCTTGTACCCTTCATCGAAATTAATGGGATGGTCCCTTTCCTCCGGAGAGTAAATTAGTTTATTGTCCTCCACGTGGTCATAGACAGTATGTAACTTCTTTCGAATAATAAATTTATCATTATTATTCTTATTATTGTCATTCCCTATACAACTAAAGATCATTTATTGTTATTATTTCCTCACATGTATTTGTAAGTACGCATTTCTTCACAACAATTTCGCAACCTGGTTCAACTTATATTAGTGCTTGCTTTTATCATATTAATGGACATAGCAAGAAACTAAGACATGAATATAACTCTTCCTGTCAGGAGTATCTCTCGAGAAGGATAGTAAAAAGAAGTGAACATCGTTTTTATGGCGTTCAGAAAAAGCGCTATCACATTTCGCAAGTAAGTCGAGTCAATACGATAGTGAAATCTACGCAAAAGTTGCAATTTCGTCACGGGGAATCCTAGTAACTCGTGGAGAATCGCACTGCACATTGAAGTGCATTGAGTTATTGCTTAAGGAGCGCCAACAAAATGAGAACATAACTTTATCAATGCATAATATTCTTCCGGGTTTTTGTACATGTGGAGAAGAAATGTCATAATTACTCTCAGATAAAAATGAGGACGAGCCAGGTATCAAACCCGGTATCTCTGTGTTGATCATCATCTAGGTTGCTCCATCTGTAAATGTTTTTATGTAGGAGAAACAACTACGTTTCTCAGCATTAGGATGAACAATTACAGAGTTTCGTGTAATAAATCCATTTCTTCTCCACCTGTCCCCTCCCACCCTAAATTGCATAATAAAAAATTAAATGTATGTTTTCAAGTTAAGATATTGGAAATCCTCTGCAAAAATTCCTACTCCATAAATGTAAAAACACGTTAATTAGGTTTCATCTGGTCCCTAGGAACCTCTACTTATCCCGGTTTATATAGATAACAGCAAATTCTTCTAAATTCTTCTAACTCTTCTAAATTCAAACTTTTCTGTCCTTTCATCTAAAGGTAAACCGAAGATAGAAGAATCGGTTAATTTTCTAGTAGACTGACGACGGCTGGAAGCGGAGCTCAATGAAAAACATTACGAGTACTATGCACTTGTGTTATAAAGTATCAAGAAATTTTCATTTCAACTCTTAGCAATTGCGGAAACATAAGAAATGGGATAATTTGAACTCGTATCAAAAAAATAACTTATTAATTTGACTTCATTTTTGTATAATCTATACTTGTAAAAAAGAATTATTTGGAAAGTTTGTGGCATGGAATCGAAGAGGCAAAATTAGATAAACGCTGTGAAGAACATAAGTTCAAGTACTTAACAAGTACATAACTTTTCAAGTACATAACCTAAAAGTGAAATGAAAAGTAAAGTATTCAGTAGTCTTAACTCCGCGCTTGCTTTATTTAACATTCCGTGCAAGTTTTATGTTCGTTCAACCTGAATTTCATAATAATTCTTAATTACGTTTATATTAGCATACAACACTGAAAACTATATTTTCGTAGGTTTTCTTTGTGATATCTGGGTTTAAAAATTACCAAAAGTTAAATTTTAATACCCGGAATGTAGTAATATATGAGGATTAACAAACGAGTTCTTAATACTTCACAAGGACCCAGGGCAAAGCCAGGTAAATGGGCTAAACATCCAGACCTGTTGAATCATGTTTTAATACCCATTGTGTGGTAGAATACATCAATTCACAGAACCAATATTTGCTTAATGTTCATACACTTTCTTGTATGTTTGTTTCTCAAAGGAAATAAATATTGTTCTCAATTTTGATGGTTTTAAGTTTCTTTTCTAGTCCTGGTAAGCGCCGGGTAGTTGTGCTAATATATTGAATAAAGGTTTTGCCTTCCCATACATTTCTTTATTCCTTTAGCAGAAGGTTTTTTCGACCCCAATGGAGGTCTTCATCGGGCTGAAACGGATGACAAATAGTTTGTCGACGGTCGCTGTCGGTAGTGTACACAGTATGACTACACATTCTTTATACAATACGAAGGACTTAGTTTCGATTCTTGACATACATATGAAGACAATATGACAATCATGACAATGCATATATTTCCAGTCTTCATATTATGTATATATTATGTAATATATGTATTATATATAATTTACATTGAATTTTTGTCTGGGTTGAGGACTTTCTATCTATTGTTTTATTTGGTGGGGGGGTAGAATGCAGAAACATTTTTTTGTACTAATGAATATTTTTTAGTATTTGCGCTAAAATTTACAGGTTTTTACGAGAATTTTTTAGTTATTAATAGATAGTGTTTACACCGTGGAAAAATGGGTTACAATATTTTTTTGTATATCTCGGTACCAATATTAAAAGAAAATATCTAATGGATGAGCCTGTTTATTTTTAACTTGTTTAATATCATATAACCTAACAAAAAGAAATGAAAAATTTAATTATTTTCCTTTTTATAAAATAATATACAAATGTGCACCAAATTAAAACTATAAAACAATCATATGCAAAAATTATATATATTTTTTAATTGTGATCTTTCTCATGAAATATTTAGCTCTATTTCTCAGGTTACATGTGAAGATAAAAGTAAAAATTAAACAATTTCAAAACAATCATTCATTGAATAATTTTTGGAAAATAGTATCAAGATAAATAAATAATTTTTCATTCATTATATAGTGGTATAAATATTATCTATTAATGAATAAACAAATCAATAAATTTCTTCCAAATTTTAGCACAAATGCAAAAATAAATCCATTTAGACATACAAAAACTTTCTGCTTTGTTGTTAAAAATAAAGCAAATATTTTAAGTATTGAGTTTGAGTAAATATTTGAGTGAATCTGAAGGGAAAATCTGCCATCTGTCCTAAAGCTAGTGCGTGTAATATTAGCCGTTAATTAATTTTCATGTGTATTATTTCACGAAAATTCTTATTCGCAATAGTATTCCTAAGAACCATTTTGATTCTTTGGGATGTACTTCTGCCACACAATATTTCACGTTTCGCTGAGCCATGAAATAGAACGTGGAGATAATGGAAGCCTTTATCAGAAATAGACGACATTCGCAGATAACCTCAACTTAACCCAAGTTGATAATTGTCGTGGCATGGAGATATTCTACTGTTATCAGAAATATAATAACATTAGAATGAGTTTACTGAAGGTGTAGTAACCGACAACTGCCCCTGACATGCAGCAATAAATTTTCCTTTATTCATACAAAAAAACTCCTATCTACCTACGATTTCAGTAAAATGTTTACAGTCAATATCGCGTGATGTCCAACGAAGGTCAAATAAAATATTTAACTACAATATATTTAAGGAATGGACAATAATAGTAGATTTTTTCATTCTAATATTTGTAAATAGAAAATGTAGCGTTCCATTGAAGCTCATCTACTCAGCCCTTCGTTTACGCTACTTTCCACACATATGGAGTCAAAAAACAAACCTAAAACTAACCCTAATGATCCAAGTAACTACAGACCAATTGCCTTGCTCCCATCTCTAACTAGGATGTTTGAAAAGCTTTGACTAAATAGTTTAGTGGATTTTTTGAATAAAAATATCATTCCAAAAATCCCATTTGAATTTAAACCCAACCATTCAACCACCAATCCCATTATTAAAATAGTTGAGCACATTGCCATTGGTTTCCATTCGGAAGAACACACAATGGCAGTTTCCCTTGATATGAGTAGTTAGTAATAGTAAAAGCTCGTGATACTAGGAGTAGTAGTAGGTGGGTATACTCAAGTTATCGAGAGTTAGGACACAAAAAAACTAAGATGGCAGACTGAAGTGGTGTTTCAGAGCAGCCACTACCAATATTTTAGAACAAAAACCTGAAACTCGTTAAGATTTGAACTGCCTAGGATTGTCGTTTGATATCATAAATAGGTAGCACGCATACTTTACGGGTCTACCAACGCTATGGAAACGACAAATATACTACCGTAAAATGAATTGCTTCAAAAGTAGATTAAAAAATTAAGATTTCGTGGATAATTTACGTACTGTATTTTATAAAAAGGAATGTTAATTTTGTGTTACACGACGAAGGATTATTTTAATAACAGACTCTCCTAGAGGTATTTTATCAAGTTTAATAGTAGTGAATACAACGTATAAATTGAAAATATCACTAAGTCGAATAGTATACGACATAAGGGGGAATCAATTGTGCAGGTTGGCAGTTCTCCCAAATTTGCTAACTTTGATATCAGTGTCCTAAATTGAGCCAGTGTGTCAAGAAACTTATCAACGAGTGTACAAAAAGCAAACTTTTCGATATTGTGTTTGGTAAAAGTGTAACTAAATTGGAGATGAGTGAGAAAAATGTTTTAGCAAAACATGACAGAACAAAAGAAAACAACAACAGGTCACAAGATTCACATTAAGGACAAAAAACTATTTAATTTAAAATGTGTAACACCAACTCATATTACTCAAGTTGTTACCAACAGATTAATATAATAATAATAATTTTATTAAAATAACAACATTGTAATAATTCCTTGAATTGGGATAAATCAAGAACTTAAGAAGTTCAACTGCAATGTAGAATAAAATGACACATAAAAAACCTTCTTAAACAAACGTTTCATTTACGTGATGTACTAAAGCGAATAAAATAAGTAATTTATTAAAAAATAAAGTAACGCAATGTCAAATACTAATACCTCAATACCCATTTCACATAGATCCTAATACGTATCCACGTATCTATTTGAATATACAAAAAAATTTAAGACAAAACTATAAATCAGATATATTAAAATTATGATGAGATTTGAATAAGCCTTTACTTTTAACAAAATACAGTAAATTAATTTAATAAGATTTAAATCTTATCGTCTACGCGACACAACACTCCGCGTGTCGATTCGAGTTTATATGTTATTCTTCAATATGATCATATAAACTAAAATTTT
>NNCF01129320.1:2930-17610 GCA_002313205.1 Laupala kohalensis
CTCCCATACTTTAGTGGACGATGTTGTTCTCTTAATGGTGCTTAGAAACGCTTTCCAGGAGGTGGATCTGGATTCTTTGATAGTTCTGCGCGCTTTTGCTCTAGCAATCCGATATGCGGCGAGGTTTTCCGGAGATGGACTAGCCTTAAATCTCCGCAATGTTCTTCGTCTTGCCCGAATGGCAGATCGACATGCGTCGTTCCACCAGGGGACATATTTCACTCGCAATTCATTTTTTCTCTCCTATTTCTCATACGTAGAGGTTCCATTAGTTAATGTCATTTGACGTTGATGACTAAAGAAATCCCTTCAGAAAGCATGGACACAAGTTTTGCTCCAGTGGATTTCCTGATGTTTATGGGAGTGGTGAGACCAGTGCTTAGATCACGTAAGAAATAACGTATACCGGTACGATAACAAGTACTGAGTTAAACAAGTACGCAAAGGATGAATTACAGCAGATCGTTGATGAACCCACCAAATTTACGAGAACAATATTATGCGATCAAACCTTTAATAAGGGCGATGATTAGAACGGACACGAAGTGATGGATAGGTAGAATAGACAAACAAGAAACATCGTTTGGTGTAATACTAAAAAAATGTTAACGGTATGAAGTTCCATTTAATAATGCGCTCAATATCGATTTGGAACTATACTATATTGGAATAAATTACTACGATTTACAAGTAAAGTATGTTGAATGAAATACAAATGATCTTGAGCGTCTTAAGGCGCTTCGACAATTTAATCGTAATTGGCAACTAGCATTTTCCGCCGTTTAATTACTCTGGAATCATCAAATATATTTAATTAAATCAATAGTCAGATAATTAATTATGAAAAAGGAGGTAGTACAAGAGATACTTTGGAGAAGGTGAAAATTTAAAAAATATTTTAAAAATAAAGGCAAACCGTGAGATTATATATATTACACGCATTTTATAAAGAAATTCCCGTTATTTCTGGAACCCGCCTCGTATTACAGTTTAAACGTTAAAATGAAAATTAATTTAAATAAAAATATTTTGAATACACGTAGAAATCGTATACAAGTCTGATAAGAAGCAAAATATAGAAGAAAAAAATTAAAGGCAGTCGGTATCATTTTCTTAACAGAAGTTGAACATAGATCCAATTAATTTTCATTGAATAGAAATTTGTGTTTTAAAAAAGGATATGAGTAAACTTTTAAAGTAAATTAATGCATTTACAAAATGATAAAATCTATAATTATTTTTTTATTTATACGATATGGCAGGTTATGGCGATAATGTGCGGTTCACATTAAAAATGTACCTGTTGATGTGAATCACCGGGCACCATTTCGACGTGTTAAAGTAATTTAAAAAAAATTAATGTTAGGAGTTTCACACTATAATTGACAGCATTACACTTGGATCACGTAAGAAATAACGTGAAATAATGACCTTGCTGTTGAGGAGCCCTTAAAGCCCCCCACACACACACCAAAAAAAGAATCCGACAGTGCCAGTATTCGATCCACGGTATTTTCTCTCAGAAGGCGCGAACGGCACCACTGTGCTAATGCAATTAATTTATTTTATACGTACAAATTATTATCGAACTATAAATTACATTGAGTATAGTATTCAAAAATCATAAGTGAAATAAAACTAAATACACGATTTACTGCTACAATAAACACACCCCTGGACAAAGCCTAGAGAACCGTCTCTACCCGAAGGAAAACCGGAGCAAAATCAGGATGAGGATGGGGCTACAGAATTAATGTACACAACCATGCCAAAGTTGAGTACACACAAAACTAAATTAATATGAATCATAATACCCAACAATAATGCAAGAAAACAGTTTTTGAAATTGTTATAAGTTATTTTAAAAGTACTACAGCAATGACATGATAAAGTACAAGACGGATTTTACTTTTATTAAAATCAATAAATTGTTTTACATTGTAGAAGGACTGGTGCAGGAGGTCGTTTTTAACCGCGGATTTGAAGAGATTCAAATTCATAAATATCTTTTATATTTTTGGGCAGGGATTTATATTTTATTATTGACGATGTCCTTTTATATCATCTTACCCTTAACGCATCTGGTATGTAAAGAACAATATTCGTTAGTGAGTTAAGTAATTATCAATTCTATTTTAACACGCAATACTTATAACTTTTCTCATTATATATTTACATTGTTAATGCTAACAATCAGGATGAAACAGGAAAACTCGCCTTCAACTAACAGACTGTTGGGAACTATCTTTGTCGAATTAGTTGGGTCAATAAAAAATTAATATAAATTAATTTACTCTCAATAAAGCTATTGATTGCCCAGGGAGGAAAATAAACTTTTTTGATCTCCCTCTAAATAAAAGTGAAGGTTCATAAATCGTATTAGTTCCATTCATTTGTTTGCACCTGGTGCTTACATTTTGTTTCTCCAATTCGTGGCCCACGTAAGACAATGTCTGAGGTATTTGCGTGGTATTCATCTAGGCAAAGCTCGGTCACAGAAATTTTCAACGAAATTACGTTTAATACCATAAGCTGATCACATCGTTGTTAACATTACCACATCTAGAACATACAACTCGATGCCTAAAAATACGCAATACTAACAACAATAGATAAGTTTCTTAGATAAAGCAAGATGGAAATCTTCAGAAATCATCTTAAGGAAAATTTATTCGCTATTCCCAAGAGAACGACAAACCTAATAGGGAAAAATAACTTATAACATTTTTTAAGTACAACGATCGCAGAAGAGAACATTTTTAGTTGGATACCATCGACATTTCAGACGTTGAGAAACTTAACAAGACATCTGCGTCACAAATATTCCATTACTGTCCATCTAATTTTATACACGTGAACTTAATTGTGTCCGTGCGAATTATTCAGTGTAATCAAATTTTTACGTAATTATTCTTTATCAACAGGAAGTTATGAACATAAATTAATTTATCAAAAAATGTCTTACCTTTAAAAGCTGTCCTCAATGAGTTGGAAATACCGGTTTAAACTCATTTATAGCCGATTGAAACGTTTCCTTTAGGATCGTCAGTATCTTGATTCCTGTGACTAGCATCGCGTAAACACTTGATTGCAGTCACTGGAGAAGCCAACTAACCACAGACTGCCAACAACTGAAAGCTCCGGCGGACCTACTATTGTTGTTTAATTGGAACGCCAGCCCTACCCCTAATACCTCACTGGCAGTTGTTAAAATCAAGTGAAGTGAACAAGTGAGTAAAATATTGCATTCTTTCTTTGATGAGAAGTTTCACGAAACAATTGTAGCAAGCTGACTTGGCGGAGTGCTCTACTTTTACATTCGTACACTGACAGACGCCCTTGTGAACCTTCTTATCTGAGTGGTCTAGGGTCAGTGCTTTAGCAAATATCGCCTTAGATTCTTTTCCCACCAACAACAAAGAACGCTAATTTCTCATTGGGTTTCAGTTTTGTTTTCCTCTGTGACGTATCTTTAACCAGATGCTTGTCCGAAAATATATCAAGAAAGTTGTCGGATTTTAAGACGACTGATGTGGACACGTAGAAACATGGTCGACGAGCTAACGTGTACAAAGGGAAATGTTTTTAGTAAAACCCAACAATGAGATAATGTTCGCAAAAATGATATTAGAGGCAGTCTTGACGGTTCCGCCAACTTATAACGGGAAAACTCTACATTGGGAACTTGAGATTTGTCTGTAGTAAAATGACGTCAGAGACTTGTGGTAGACTTGTGGTATGCGCATGCGCGAGTACCCTTCTTTTCTCCTTCTCCTATATGCGACTAACCGCTAACGTCATTACGCCATTCAAAATGTTACTGTGCTTGAGAAATATTTCTATTTCAATATTGTATTAATAGTTACAACTTATAAACTATATTTTCCGTTTAATTTAAAGACAGTATTTTATTACGTGTATTATAATCTAAAGAGTGTTACTTATTTATTGTTCTCCACGTGGGAATACGCAGTTGTAACTGTTTCTTCCTGAATAAATATATTTATTTATAACAACCATATTGACATTATGATATTAACTGGAATTGTATAACTGAATAGAATGAGAATTTCTAGCATAAGGTTAACCGAGAAAACTACAACACTGAAACGAGATATATGTCGACAATAGTTACGTAAATCTTAATAATGCTTTAATAATATTTAAAAAAATATCTTGTATTTTTTCCAATTTGAAACAATATACATTCATTGATAGCTTTAGAAATATCACGTTAGAAAAAATAAATATGTCCCATTAATGATTTGCGTCGAACAACATTTTTACGACATTTGTGCAAAGACTCCCGGACCTGTTCGATGGAACAGAAGTGTACAGAAAATGGCCCGCGGGTTAAGGTGGGTTGGACCGCACAGACCTTACAAAAAACAGTGATAAATCGAAATAATGCATTGTTTCCCAAACGTAATGATAATCTTAAAATCGCTAAATCCATTACCTGAATAACAAAAAAATCCTGTACCTTTAAACTTTGACAATAAAGTGAGCATTTGAAGACCAAAATTTAACTGAAAATTACACAACTACAAAATTATGGATGTCAAACAACACAAAGACACGCGAGATTAAAATAAAGGCAGCTAAAAATATTGAAACAGTCCAAAATAAACTCAAGAATTTCAATAAAATCGCATCGAATAGAAATAATAAATTGAAAAATTAAAGGCTAACAGCCAATCTGTTCATACCAAACGCTCAAAAAAATTTCAATCCTTGCATCAAACAAATCTCATTATAAAAAATGTATTATGAATTGGTCACATTGAAATACCATTACTAATGAATACTCTCATTGACAAAGTCCCTTCTGTAGCTTAAGATTAGAGAGCTTTGCTTGCTACTGAATCACTCCGGGATCAATTACCGGCGGGGCTAGAAACAATTTGTAGCTTCTCGCATCAGTGACCCAATTTGTAGCTTTTCAATTGCGACTTCACTCTCATGTCGCAATTGAAAAGCGAACCCCCTTTCCATCCACCTCCCACTTCTCCTAGTTTCACTAACTCTTACTAATTACTCCCACTATTACCTCTACGTCAGAAACTTGTTGGTAAACCCAGCTAATCGACCCACCTACTAATAACAGACCTTCCACCCACCTGCTACCTCCCATCACCCCATGCAGATACGCATAAATAGCACACTACATTTATCATTTACAAATACTACTATGAAGAAAAAAAATGTCAAAACACTGCTTCAAAGGTAATCAAAATATTTATAACATACTCGATAGAAAACCTTGTTATTTAGAACGAAAGTACACCTGAAATATTTGAAGGTGTGGGGAAGCAGTTCTTTTTATTTTGTGTGTATCTATATGTCCGTAACGAGGATTTGTCGGAAATATATCTGAATATTATGTGCTGTGATTCACGTTTATGCTCCTAGGAATGGATATTTTTCTTTTTTTTTAAGTGAAACTTTAGGGCTCGCCAACATCGAGGTCATTAGATATTTTTTGTGGGACTTTAGGTCTCGTCAACATCGAGGACATTAGAGCCCTAAAAACTTGTACAAGTATGGAAAAAGCAGTTACGCACTAGGGAGAGCCAACATGACTCTCCCTGTGTGTGGGACTCGCCGAATGATTCGACCATACCCACTAAAGGCCCTCCTGAATTACGACTCAAAACTCAAATGCCAACATATCTCAAGACTTACTTAAAACATTAATTAAAAAAAGAAGAAATAGGAAAATTAAAGATACCCTAACCTTAATAGCGTTGAGATCCAAAAGAACAAGAGGTGAGCAAGGAAGGTCTTGAAAGAGAAAGGAAGGAGCCTCTACAAGTAAGTGGAAGTAATGCCAGACTCAGCTCGGGGCCCCGTGTTTGCCAAACACTTACTTACTGGATGTGAATCCCCTGGGATTTCGAGGAAATCGATATTGGAATATATCATAACTCATATTTTACTATAATTTCAATTCCATTTTATGACGGGAACAACATTACCGTTATTAGGTATCATACATACACTCATTTATGTATCTCTGGTATTCTGAGCAGTATTCGATTTAAAAATAGAGACAGTCCCTATGACCTCACCTCAGATGTCTGTTGGTCTCGCAATTTGAATGACTACAGAAGACTGAACACACAGGCAAACGGGGTGGTGCAGTTGGTAACCGCATGAGCGTGTTAAGCAGAAAGTTCCAAATTTGAATATCGGCCCCGTCTCCCGTTTTCAGTNTTTCAGTCAACATACCATAATTAAGTGAGAATCACTGTTCCTCTGGTACCTCAATATTAGGGTAATATGCCCCCACCGAACAGAGTCGATGCCAGGCAACTTATATAATCTTTACCTACACTCGCCGTATCATATTCTACATTACTCCAGCACAAAAAGAATATTGAAAGAACCTTCATTTTCTATATTTTTTTTAAAATTCGAAAATAAACCGAAAAGAAAGAAACAATTCTTACCAGTCGTGATTCTTTTGCCGTACAGATTATATTTTATTAATCTCAGAGAACGAAGAGACATCATGCTAATGATGTCAATCAAAAGATACAGCCTTAGTTAAGAAAATTATAATAATTGTTCTTATTAATCCATGGATGATATTACGTGGCGTTTTCCACTTACTGATTTGGGTACGCACTGAAACGAAACAAATACATCATTGCTCCGCACGAGTTCCGCACTCCATTGGAAGAGTGTAACAGGTAAATGGAATATGTTTGCTACACTACTCGAACATGGCCATTGCCAGCCGGACGAAACTACAGTAACTCAATAATAAGAATAAAAAACTACTTACATACAAATAAATCGCCTTTTTGTATTCATATATTCATAAATCAATTGTACAAGTTCATTCTGTATTTAAAATGTAAAAGTTTTAAAATGGTTAGATGGAAGAGCAGACCTCAAGGTCTGAGTCTCGCCAAAATAAAGGCACTTTTATTATTATTATTATTCTCATATTATTGGATTATCACAACGAAATTTATCACCTTAACAATTCTTTATCTTTTGGAAAGGAATAATTCGACATGAAACTATTATTTGTCTCAGAAACTTTCCAACGAAGATAATATTTGCGATAAACTCATGAAAACTTATTATACGATTCATCAGGTTCACCTACGCTCAATGCCGCCCAGTGCGGATCCTCCACTGAGGAAAGCTACAGTAAGCCCGATTGATCTCAGTTCTCCTCGCTGGACAAATGGAATCAAACTTTTGCACTCGGGATGTACCAGCGCAAACTCAGAGCAGGAAAATGGAAAACGGCATTAGTTACTGTACACAACCATTTCTAGAAGACATTTATGACAACCTTCTTCAAGGGATAGGGATAACATACATTAAACGCTATTCTTTAGAACACATGGACAACTGTACATTGAAAGAGCACAGAAAGAACAAAAGAAAAATTCAAACTAAAAAAAGCCAATAATTTTTTTAAAAATGGGGCTTTAGGACTCGTCAACATCGAAGGTCATTAGAGCCCATGCAAGTAGGGAAAAATGCAGTTTCGCACCATAAAAAAGAGCCGTAATGACACTTCCCCATGAGTGGGACTCGCCGAATACCTCGACCATAACCACTAAAAAACCCTCCTGAATTCAACAAATATCTAGATATAAAGATAAAAGAAAACAGTTGTCCAATACATTGTATCTCATAATAATGTAGCGCACGTTGCTACATTGCGCCATATATTTTTACACGTTATCCAATACGAATAATTGTCAATGCCAGTCTCCTAAATATGCCATATAAAGGAGACCTGGGGAATTGTTATGACCTGCCTAGCAACGAAAAATTATGAATTCCTCTCCTCTCCTCAACCAGTCGGGTTTCAGATGGCGTACGGTTACAGACACGTACCGCAACACTGTCTTGAGTTTGCTACCCACGACATCTCACTCGTGAACCTGGAGTAAATTGACATGTTAACCCAAGTAAGTTTGGACGTTGCATTATTTAGATATTGTGACTCAAGACAACTAACTGCACAGACTGTGATTGCTACTAATACATTCTAATCTGACATTCGACTTAGTGAAATAATTTCACGAAATCAATCATGCCAGTTGCTTGTTTTGCACTGCATTTACAATGCAATGAATATTAATCCTGTTTTGTTGGATCACTTTCTATATTTACTTACATTAGTTAGTATTATTAAGAAATTTTGTGGGCATTCATCGAGAACACGTACGGAACTTAATATTTGTAATTAAGAGTTAATGTTGAAGACGACGACTATCCTTACAAAGGATTGGTGACCCCGACGTGCTCCAATGACCTTGCCGTTGTGATATCGTGTAAAGGCTCTAATGACCTTGCCGTATGGCGACCTCTAAGGATCCACAAAAAAAGTTATATCATGTTTAATTATTATTATAGCTAGAACGTGATCATAGACTATAATTTTACTCGTAGTCAATTATCTTTCTTGTTGATTATCATTGCCAACGCGTTTACATGTTTCTGCTTAGTTTCCAGCAGTTTGAACAATACGGACTCTTATTTTTAATGCTCTTATTGCTGTAACATCAATTTTCTCCGATTTTAAAATGTCGACGGGAAGCCCCTATATGCCTACAATAGACCTATTGCGCTTTTATTTCTTAAGGCCCGTTTACACGNGGTGCGTACCAGGGGATACACGCCATAGATTCCATACACACACATGACCCTAAGCACAAGAATATCAACCTCGCAAATTCCATAACTAGCTGCATATTCGCTGCCTTCAATGTCAAAAGGCAAGAGGCAAACGGATTCAGCGGGAACGCCAAGAAAAAAGCGAGTGAAACCGCCAACTTCACAATTTCTGGCTTAGGAAAGACCTTCCCAATACCCTATGATGACATCATGAAAATAGTGGTTGACAATGCCACAGCAAATGGCCTGGTGTTCAAACGCTTTGGGTTAAACGATGAAGAAAACTGGTATGGCACAGTCGGACCGTATCTATGCTTCCTCTCCGCATTTCCTATGAGGTTAAAAGAAATACGCGTGGGAAACAGCAAAATGCCCATAGGGAAAAGTGGTGACTTGATAAAGCAGTTTCCTGTTATCAAATACGGCCTCAATGAGTCTCATCATATCCTACTTGAGGGCTGCAGCTACCCACCGGAACGTAGGAGCTCGATGGCTCAGACTTTAGGCCCAATGACCGCCATGCTGTTGCACATCCGCACAGAGGAGAGGTACCGGCGCAAATGGACGGATGCAGCGAAGAAAGCCATGGCACATGTCCCATATATCGACGAAGTGCTAGATGTAGGTAGTTAAAGGGAAAAACGCCACGGAGCTCACAGGTATAATGGCAACACTAGGCGACATTCTAAGGATCGCCAGTTCAAGACAGTCGAACCGAATGTTCTTCCCAATCAACTTCTTATATAGAGTCATCTTCGCTGAAATGGATGCGAAAACAGGGAAAGCACTAAATGGGGAAGGACAAGCATTCTCAATGCCCTCTGGAGAAGACCTAGAAGCATTCAATGTCTCAGGAAATGGGGGCTATCTGATATACAAGTATGCCTCTCACTTCAAATTTACAATAGATGGCAACATGACAGTTGATCAGGCAAAGCAATTAACCTTCCACACCATATTCGGTACCTATAAGGAGGACCTCTCCATCCTAGCGGCAATCACAAGCGTAGGAAACTGGTTTACGCGTGAGAAATTCGGCAGTTGCTTCCAGCAGATGAACACATCAGGAAAGGTAGTAGAGTTCATTTATGTTGCGTAGGGTGAAGATCTGGTTGTATTTACAACAAAACCTTCTCTTTCACAAGATAAATAAAATGTTCCAATTTGGTCTTCTAGGCAGAACAATTTTTTAACGAAGACCTGTCTTGGACGAACAAATGAAAATGATAAAAGATTTAAGACACCGTATGACATACGGTGGACCTGGTATGTCGCTTGGACGTTCCCTCAGCGTCGGCGATGGCGATTTGCTGAGTTCTGCGTACTTCTGCACGGAAGTACTTCTTGCGAGGAATCTGGTCGTGGTGTCTCGTATTAGGTTCTGAATCCGTGGGCGCTGAGCCTTGAGGGTTGGATCTTCTCAGTCGGTGGCGCAGCCGAGGTCGGGTTTCAGAATGTGCTCGAAGGTCCGTTCTTCAAGAATCTAATGTCGATGAGGTCTCGAGTAGAATTCTGGCAGCGGAGCGTGGCTTCGTTCGGCGTTTCGTACTTTCTTCGGAATTATTCGTATATGCGTCCCGTGTCGTGGAAGTGCATATTATTAAACGTAATGGCCAGTATGTGGCTTAGAATTCAATTTAGAATTCCGAATAGTTAAGCTTGGCTTTGAATATCTCGGAGCAGAAAAGTGCGTGTGCGCTCAGCGAGACGAGGTCAGTAGGATATATTATTTCGTTGCCAAGTGCTTGGATTATTAACGAAGACATATGTGCATCTAAATCATATCAATCTTGGTTGGGCCTGAAGGGAGTAGGTCTTGTGGATGCTGTTATAAATGATTATTTATTTACTGTGCTCACGTATTTATGAATGGTATCTTACATAGAATCTATAGCGAACCGTGTGTTCGTTTATGATCCCTTGTATAGGACTTGTTGGTCTTGGAAACATGTTGGCCATGACTTTGATGTTATGACTTGGAACTCTTGCGTACAGAAGGCGGTGTTTAGTAAATAAACACGCGATGGCGAATGTTTTACTATTCGTGTGGAGTACGAATGCGTGCGTTTGTGGTTCATAGGAACCGTATGGAAATGGCATTCCTATATCATCAACTATTGTGCGTGCGAGCAAAGTTGAAAGGCGTGGGCGTTATGGGGTGGTGTGTATATACGTGCGCCATACAGTATTGTAGGACGATTTCTACATCGTGCCGTGTTGTAGGAAGGACACATTTCTTACAAAACTATCGACCGACTCCGAACTGCACATGTTGAAGTTCAATAAAAGTGATTCAATTTTTCTTTCAATTCAGTCCTGTTTNCCTGATCTACAACACACCAAAACATTGACGACGAAAAAGAGGAATATGAAAGATACTCTAGCCCTAATAGCGTCGGGATCGAAAAGAACAAGGGGTGACCAAGGGAGGTCAGAAAAGAGAAAGGAAGGAGCATTGGAAAAGTGGGAGTAATGCCAGACTCCGCTCGGGGCCCCGTGTAAAAGTTATATTATGTTCAATTATTATTATAGCTAGAACGTGATCATAGACTGTAATTTTACTCGTAATCAATTGTCTTTCTTGTTGATTATCATTGCCAACGCGTTTACATGTTTCTGCTTAGTTTCCAGCAGTTTGAACAATACGGACTCTATTTTTAATGCTGTTATTGCTGTAACATCAATTTTCTCCGATTTTAAAATGTCGACGAGAAGCCCCTATATGCCTACAATAGACCTATTGCGCTTTTATTTCTTAAGGCCCGTTTACACGGAGGTAGCTGCTTGGCAGGTAACTTAACCGGCAATCTGCGAGGCAGGTTAGCTGCCCCGTGTAAATGGAATCTGCCTCAAAAATGAAGCAAGCGGCCTGTAATTTCACCAAGCTGGTTACTTGCATCGGAGAGTAGATTTAAGGCAGATAACCTGCTTCACCCAACCTCTCAAAGCAGCATGTTAGGTTAGATGCATAATTCTTCGTGTATCATTCCTTGCTAATTAGTTTTATCATCATTTTCCATGTTTCTAATAAATTGATCAGCCAACAAGCTATAGTTATGTTCAGATAGAGAATTCTGTGTTAATGGTTTTTCATAGTATAGTAACATTTGGGTAGAATTTTAATGCAATTTTTGGTGTGACTAAAATATTCGAAATATTCTCTTAATTATTTATTAATTGCGGCAGCAAATCATGAGTATTGCAGCCACACCCTAGTCCATGATTTCTTCTTTTCTAACTCGTCCAGAAGCAGTTTACATTATTCGGGTGATGGTTCACGATGGTTTTGTCTTTATTATTACTTTTTCCAAATTTTTATGCTTACGTGTTTCCCTTGACGTCACGATAAGTTACTGATTCACTTCACGTAGTACTTCTTTTCTGAAGGCATTAGCAGCCAAAACGATATATTCGGAAATAAAAGAAAATTCTATTCTAGATCATAAAAAAATACTACAATGTATCACAATGTAGATCATGCAAACACGAAAGGGACTCATAAATATAATTTATGTCTCCGTTTTTTTAAAATTTTATTAACTTCAGCAAAATGTGTTGTTAGACAAAAAATGTTATTTGACGCATTTTCATCTCTTTGAACGATTCTTCATTTACTTATTAATATTTCTTACTTGAAATAAATAAACAAACTTTGAATCAGTCATTCCGTCGAAAAACAGATTGACAAGTTTGCAAGAAATTTTTATTTAAATTTAGCGAGCAATATTATTCCCAGCTAAGGATTAAATTCCATTAAAAATTCATATGTCAATACATGCTTTCTATGTCATTAGAGCCCACTTTGGTACGTATTGGGCAAAAAAAGGAAATAAAAAAAAACACTCTAAATAGCTATAAATACAATTGTAAATTCATATAAGTTTTTTAAATAGACAAAACATAATAATTCAAAATGTGCACAGTTTTTCTCGTTTGGTTTCTCGCTGGTGAGGTAAGGCGTACACCACGGTTTCTTGTAATTCGATCATATACGAAACATAGAAACTCTAGCTGAACCCACCTCGGCTTGTCAGATGGTTTGATTGAATTCGCGGTACTGCACATGTATTTTCAGAAATTGAATAAAACTTACGCCAGCAGTAAGTCATGCGTGAACTGATAAAAAAAATCGAAAGTTCTTTTTCTTTTTTTTTTGGTGGGGCTTTAGGGTTCGTCAACATCGAGGTCATTAGAGCCCTTCCGAAAGTTCTCCAGGTAAAAAGGAGTGTGGTTCAAGAATGTAGTCTCGGTCTTATAGCTATTGCGTCGCACGTTAACACTTTGACAAGTCTCTTACGTACAGTAGATTTCCAATGTACGCTAATGATTTGAAATTTATTTTAGTGATGCACCGACTAACAAACTCAGTTATTGAACGCATATAAATCTGGAACCACAAAATACTTGGGACACATTGTTAGGTCTTCTTTAAAATCTATCAAATCAAAATATATTCTCCTTAGTTCAAAGCAATCTATCAAATGCATTATTTACCTATCTTTTTTTCTTCTTTGTGGGGCTTTACGACTCATGTCGACATTAAAGGTCATTGGAACCCGAAAACCTTGTATAGGCAGGGAAAATGCAGTTACGCACTAGGGAGAGCCAACATGACTCTCCCCTCGTGTGCGACTCGCCGAATGATTCAACCATACCCACTAAAAAATCCTCCTGAATTACAACATACCAAAACATATCTCAGAACATTACACACATCATTACAAAAATAAAATTTAAAAACGAAGAAAGAGGAAATTGAAAGATACCCTGGCCCTAATGGCGTCGGGATCGAAAATAACAAGAGGTGACCAAGGGAGGTCAGGAAAGAGAAAGGAAGGAGCCTTCCACAAGTAAGTGGAAGTAATGCCAGACTCAGCTCTAGGTCTCGTGTTCGCCAAACACGTACTTACTAGATGTATGTCCCCTGGGGGCAAAGAATATTAATTGATATTCGAGGACGATATACCTTTTCTGACAGAGTCAAAATACATTTACATAGGTCTAGTCTTTCGAACAAACGAAATTATTACTTTTGTTTACCTGTTCTTAATATCAATCAATTAACAAAGAATAGTAGAGATACATTTTGAATTAAAGTTTTGTAGTTTATGATATATTCTTCGTTTTTCATTTCCGGTCTTTATATCTTCAAACAAACAAAGAATATTAATTGATATAGAATTCCTCGTAAAGTATATGGAAGTTAATACTTTTAAATTCAGTTCCATAAGATTTATAAAACCTATGGATAATAAATGTAATGTTAAATACTACATGCAAAGTACCTTATTTGTCATAAGACTATATTAATGAGTCGATATACTATACTCACAGAACGAATTCCTTTTACTTAAGACTTTAATGGGACTCGCTTCTTGGATTTTTTTTCTTAAAATTCATGCAAAAATTTAACTGAAATAACATTCATACAATTAAATTTTTTTTCATCAATGCGTCATAAAATTAAATTCACAATAATTTTATATAGTACAAAAAAAATTTATTCGAAAGAAAATTTTTAGGATAATATAATATGGAAATAATATCATGAGAAATTCGTTATCATACAATCTGAGTAACAGAACTTCGCTCAGAAGAAAATATATTTTACGAGTTGTATATCGAGAAAATATTCGATCCTAGTGCAAACTTGAAATATCACGTTCAAACACACCTAGTGTAATAAAGATAGGAGTTTAACACAAAAATTGTCATACAGGTATAATAAAAAAGTAAGCATAAACTCACCAAAAACTAAGATATTAAAGGATTCGTGATTTAAGTAGGTTTCAATCATTTCTAAAGAATATTACTTGATTACAAAAAAAAACTTATGGTTTACCGTTTATGGTGTTTTATGCAGTCACATTGTCGAAACTAACTTTATACATACAATTTCATCAACTCTTTTAAAATATTGGAAACGAAAACTAGTTAGAACTTATTTAGTTACATAATGTACGAGATCTAGTTTATATATATATATATATATATATATATATATATATATATATATATATATATATATATA
>NNCF01129320.1:24066-40016 GCA_002313205.1 Laupala kohalensis
GGGTTCTAGGGCTCGTCAACATCAATGTCATTAGTGCCCATTTATGTTTTGAATCAAAAAGAATGTTATCAATGGTGGGGCCTCCAAATACGTGTTTCGAATTCAGATACCATACCATTTATATATAAAGTGATACCGAATTCATTGTAAAAACTTTCAGGTTTGATACAGAACACTTTTAAGAATCATGTATTTTAGAGGAATATGCATAGTCGTAAGCGACGCGCCGAGGCATCAGACATCTAAAAGTTCCCGATATTTCACTAACACGAGCAGCAGCTACGGATGTTCGAGCAACGAGATTCTCATCTACATCAAGTGGAGTCGCATAAACAGGATTCTTCAGATCTCCCCTTCAAAAGACACTTTTTGCGCTTCACCGCGTTTCTTGTTCCCAAATATTCCTATTCAACAAATGATTTTTAGTGTTCTGTATCAACTATTCAATTTTTATCATGAATTCGGGATTCACCTGTATTGACTTCCTGAAACGGTGATGGACTCATCGTACTTGTGGGGCTTTATGGCTCATGTCGACATTAAAGGTCATTGGAACCCGAAAACCTTGTACAGGTAGGGAAAATACAGTTACGCACTAGGGAGAGCCAACATGACTCTCCCCGGGTGTTGGACTCGCCGAACATCTCAACCATACCCACTAAAAACCCTCCCGAATTACAACATACTAAAACATATCTCAAAACCAAATATTAAAACATCAAATAGAAGGGGAGGACATAAATGAGGAAGGTAGATAACAGGAGGGGGGACAAAAATGAGAGGAAATGGGAAAATGAAGGATACCTTTGCCTTAATAGTGTTGGTGTCGAAAAGAACAAGAGGTGACCACGGGAGGTCAGAAAAAAGAAAGGAAGGAGCCTCGCACAAGTAAGTGGAAGTAATGCCAAACTCAGTTCGGGGTCCCGTGTTTGCCAAACACGTACTTACTAGATGTAAGTCCCCTGTGGGGTCTTACAATTCTAACGTTCACACCCGGCATTGAACGGAGGGATATATTTAGTTACTGCTTCACATTGTTTTTTTATTCTAATGTATCAACCCAAACATTTTTTCAACCCAATTTTTACTATGTATTTTATTTATTTTGATCATCCTATAATAGTTCCTTCTTTATGTGTTTGTGTTTACATTTAATAATTTTATAGATATAAACTACCCTCATGGATTCAGCAAATGAATGTTTTAAAAGCTTCTTTTGCGTGGGTATATTTACTAAGAAGGAAAATACTGTAAATATCGTTAAATTATTTTTTTCCGTATTCTATATACGTTTATCGACTTTTCCACATAAATTGTATTTGTCCTACCAGTCAATCAAGTTTTTAAATTCCGACGTTTGAGAAATATGCCGCATGTTAAGAAACATGACAATTACCGCTTTATTATGTACCGAACCAGGAGAAAATACTGGGTACAAGGTTTGAATTGAAAGGCTGATGATCCTGTTATTTCTATTCCTAAAACCTGATGAGATCTTATGTTTGTGTATACCCGAGCGAGCTTGCATTGTCATGCACCAACATCACATGAGAAGACAGTGCACCGTTTTCACCGAAAACTTCACAAATCTGACGATTATTTTTTGATGGTGCAAAGTTTCTTGCACTCAACAATCGAATTAGAGATCATATCTCACAGTCTGCGGGCAACTCATTATCTTAAACATTATTAACATCTACAGTTCATCCCGCAGACATACTATACGGGTATAAATAGCGTGTAAAAGCGCTCAAAGCATACTGGGAGCAAAACCGCATGCGCATTCCGGCAAATGCGAGTCATTGTCAATTTTCTTTTTAACAAAATTTTTAAAAAGTAACCCTTGTACTCACAAACCCGTAGGGTAATCGTAAAACGAGAAGGACAAAAAACCTTAATTGTTACTCAAAATACGAAGGTGTTCAAGAGCGTACAGAAATTATTCCAACGAGATATAAGCAATTCTCACATCAGAAAAATAGTTTCATAGGCGTTCAACTCTGAAAACAAAAAAACAAAACAAAAAAAAAAAAAAANAAAAATTAATAACAAAAAAATCTCGATATTTCACAGTTAAATAAGAATGATTTTATGTTCTTAAGATCTGAATAAGGCGGACTCCAAAGAAAACCATCAAAAACTTTGTCACGAATTTCGAATAATACTCTTTTGATATAATGCGTCCGTTATCTGCTGCGACATAGATTAGCTAATCTTAACTGCTTCTCTTAACCGTTTCCTCTTGGACGGAACCATACTTCGTCCTGGCGTTCTATAGGTTATGTCACGAGAAGGGTTTGTATATGGTGTTATATATCTGCGAATAAAAGTCTACAAAATTTAGCATTAATACGCTGTATTAAATTTAATTTAAATGTTCACCCGAGATTAAAAATATACAGTATACTCTTAAATTGAGGTGAACCTCTCGATCAGGTAACAGATTAATTGTGTTACGTTTAATGAAAACGAGAGGTGAGACCTCGATTGACAAGCTGAATGTCAGTGGCAGAGTGGTGAGCGCATCAGTGCGTTTAAGCGAAAGCCCCGAGTTGAAATCTCGGTCCCGTCTCCCATTTTCATTTTACGTATAGAAGAGTTGCGAAAGAAAGGTGTTCCTAATCATTTACTTACTCTAGTAACATACTATTTGAGAGACCGCTACGATATGCTTGAAATAGGGACAGAAATAATATGTCGTAAATTGTCAAAAAGGTGCCCACAGGGCAGTCATTTAGGACCTCTCCTAAGGAATATACTAATAAATGTCGTATTGAATCAATTAGAAGCGGACAATATTTCCTATACCACGCATGCCTACTATTTAGCCTTGGTAGATCATGGGGATAGTGGGAATGCTATCGAAATGAAAGGAGCAGAAGTACTGACGAAGATAATGCTGTACTGCGCTGATGTAGACTTGCATGTATCTACGGAAAAAACGATAGGATTAATGCTTGGAATGTAAAATATTAAATATAAACGATATCCGATAGTGAAGGTTGGTGACTGGCGGATAAAACGTGACGGTAAGTTAAAATATTTAGGGGTCGTTACAGATGAAAACTCAGCTTTACGGAACATGTCGCGTACTTTCAAGTGAGTTTAACTTCGGAAATCAATCAAATGTTTTACACTGTATTAAACAAACCTTTCGTTTATCAATGAAGTGGTGTTCACGGAACTGGTAGTCCAGTTGAAGTTAGTTGTCTGTTGTTGCGCTCCCCGAGGCGTTTCGAGACATTTCATACTAAAAGCATCTAGAGCGTGTAAAACGTATTTGGGAATCAAATGTTTTACACTGTATTAAACAAACCATTCGTTTATCAATGAAGTGGTGTTCACGGAACTGGTAGTCCAGTTGAAGTTAGTTGTCTGTTGTTGCGCTCCCCGAGGCGTTTCGAGACATTTCATACTAAAAGCATCTAGAGCGTGTAAAACGTATTTGGGAATCAAATGTTTTACACTGTATTAAACAAACCATTCGTTTATCAATGAAGTGGTGTTCACGGAACTGGTAGTCCAGTTGAAGTTAGTTGTCTGTTGTTGCGCTCCCCGAGGCGTTTCGAGACATTTCATACTAAAAGCATCTAGAGCGTGTAAAACGTATTTGGGAATCAAATGTTTTACACTGTATTAAACAAACCATTCGTTTATCAATGAAGTGGTGTTCACGGAACTGGTAGTCCAGTTGAAGTTAGTTGTCTGTTGTTGCGCTCCCCGAGGCGTTTCGAGACATTTCATACTAAAAGCATCTAGAGCGTGTAAAACGTATTTGGGAACGTCCATTTTCTGTACAAACCAATGGCGAAAAACGTGATGCCATCCACTTCTTGTACAGCGATTGCACGCAAATTGTGTGTAAAATGGACCATATAACCTTATACTAAGGTTGGTGAGAGAAAGCGAGCAAAGGCCTGAAAGGGTTCCATTCTAACTGTACCTAGCGGAGTGAAGCCACACGGCTCCTCCTGTACTACCTGCACCTTGAATTGCGAATGCTATAGAGAAGAAGTAGCCAGAATCTTGAAGTAAATAAAATTAAATATATAACTAGAGCATTGCGGTGAGCCGTATCCTATACTCAGGAAGCAGTTTAGCAACACTTAGCGGAGCGTCTTCAAAGTGAAACACCTTTCAACTCGTCTCGCCTCTTTTCATTTTCAATAAATCGTAATACAAGTATCGCATAAACTATCGACAGGAAGCTTTCGCGTTTCCAACCGCCCTTTCTGCAAGGTTGCTATTCTAAACTGGTACATTGTTACATATTTATTCTAAAATATTCTTAATTACGGATTATATATATATATATATATATATATATATATATATATATATATATATATATATATATATNTGTGTGGGACTCGCCGAATATCTCGACCATACCCACTAAAAAATCCTCCTGAATTCAACAAATATCTAAATAAAAAGATGAAAGAAAAGAAAACAAGAAAAATACATTATATCACAAAAAAAAACGGAAAACAATTTTTAAATATTAAAATTTTCGAATTACAGAAACAAACGATGAAAACAAAAAAGACAGTAAAGGTGAAAAGGAAATGCAAATTTTAAACCCTCCCGAGAACTTGGGGGAGGAGCCCCGAACTACTCATAAAAATCAATAGTTTATTAACATCAACCGTTTCATTTCCGAGAATTGTTGGTAAATCTGCAGCCAGACCAATTTGCCTCCGTATACTCGAGTATCTTCTGCAATCAGTTAGTAGATGACGCACTGTCAGAGAACAGCTACACTCCTCACAAATGGGTTCATCATCAAGTAGTAAGAGATACCTATGGGTGAGAGGACAATGTCCTATGCGCAGGCGGGTCAGCAAGACCTCGTCGCACCGGGCTGGCCTAAAGGAACTGCTCCATAACTTAACAGAAGATTTGATAAGTCGGAGCTTATTCCTTTCAACAGCTAACCACTCATTGCTCCATTCACTCAGAATCCTCAACTTGACGAAATTTAAGAGATCTCGTTTTGGAATCGTGGAGAAATCCACGCGAGTCTTAAGGTATGCCGATTTTGCGGAAACGTCTGCTACCCCATTTCCTATGATTCCCACGTGTCCGGGAATCCAGCAGAACTTTATGCTCGTAAAAACTAGTGCAAAGAGTAGCGATAAGCGCCCCATTCCCTGCTACTGAGGCACTTCAATAAATTCAGAGACTAATGTTCTTCCTCTTAGGTCTGTCTGATGTTCAATCCAATCTGGTCTCTGATCAAAGATTAGACCTAAGAATTTCACAAAAGGATAGAATTTGAGAACGTTGTTCCCCAGGGCGAGGTGAGGTTCTGCCAGAAGGCTTGCTCACTTACTGAAAAGAACACTGCGTGTTTTCTCAGCAGAGAAACGAAAACCTGTCTTTTTCGACCAGTGGTATAATCTATTAAGGACGAGTTGGATTTGCCGCTCCGCACCAGTGACATTCTGTGATGAACAAAAGACAGAAAAGTCATCGACAAAAAGAGAGTGTAAAACAGGATTCTTTACAGCAGACGTTATACTGTTTATGGTCACTGCAAATAAGGTGACTCTCAAGACTGAGCCCTGAGGAACACCGTTCTCTTGAAGGAGATCCGAGGTGTCTCTTCCAATTCTATAGCGGAAAGAACGTTGATCCAAAAAGGACATGAGCATCAGAGGAAGACGTCCTCTAAATCCCCAGGCATAGAGTTGTAGTAAAATGCCATTACGTTAAGTAGTATCGTAAGCCTTCTCGATGTCAAAGATTATTCCGATGAGATGTTGTCATCGGACAAAAGCATCTTGAATTGCTGTTTCCAGGAGAAGTAAGTTGTCCAGGGTGGAATGGAACTTCCTGAAACCACACTGAGATCGACTCAGCAAGTCATGCCATTCAAGATACAAGACGAGACGTTGGTTGATAATTCTCTTCAGAGTTTTACCAACACAACTCGTCAAGGCAATGTTTCGATAACTACTAATGTTCGTTTTGTCCTGACCTGGCTTTAATGAAGGGATATGCGTTGCTTCCTTTCTGGAATTAGGGAATACTCCCTCAGACCAAGAAACATTAAAGATATCCATAAAGTCAATTGTGGTTTAAATATTTATATAGATTTTCATGCACAGTGTCCTTAATATCTCTAATTTAGTGTGTTTGTTACAAATTGAATTTATGTAATATATGGACTGGAGCTATCTGTTGTTTCATAAAGCTACTACTGACAGAAACTTCTAGATTGCTGACTCAGACCGGCCGTACGGAGGTTTGGTGTGCTTGAAATAAAAAGGGGAATCCCTTTTTTTGTGGTTTCTAGAAGCTTCGGATGACTGAGTATTGCGCAAAATTTTGAACGTCTGTTACAAAAAGGATGACTGATGAGTTAGGTTGTAAGCGGTATGTCTTGAAATGATTAAAATCAGAAAATTTCGACGAATACTTCTGACTACATATATTTTTATGAAATGAAGCAGTCGCATCATACTCCGGAAGAAAAATATCGACCATATTGGCTCCTGCGAGATGGTGTAGTGAATACAGTGAAGTTTAGTTTTATCGTTAGAAATAACGGAGTCAAAGGACAATATTTTAGTTTTTATGAGTAACTAAACAAATAAGAAATATTCTTATAACGTCATAAAATAATTTTGTATCTCATTAATAGTTAAGTACGATCCAGGCAAAAGTGGATCAAGAAAATTCAACATGGAAGCTTAGAGAATAATACCAACTTCGACTAACTAAAACTCTCAGGGAAATTTTCATCCGCGGAACCACTCTGCGTTTTTTGTATTCGACTGATGTACTTCGAGGTTAGTGACAGGCATCATTCGTGTCTAAAGCAAATGTAATGGGATTTAAATCTTTTTATGAGAGCAAAGATAATCGCCGAGCGATGTGAGGAGCATGCCAAGAAAGAATTTTTTTGTGGCGCTTTACGGCTCATGTCGACATCGAGGTCATTAGAGCCCTTAAAACTTGTACAGGTAGGGAAAATGCAGTTATGCACTAAAAAGAGCCAACATGACTCTCGCCGCGTGTGGGACTCGCCGAATGACTCAACCATACCCACTAAAAACCCTCCTGAATTACAATATATCAAAACATATCTCAAAACATACATATAAACGTCAAATGGAGGGGAGGACAAAAATGAGGAGGGACAAAGAATAAAGGGGGACAAAAATGAGAGGGATGAGGAAAATTAAAATCACATGAACTATTATATCGAAACTCCTACGCATAAACGAGTGTTATAATTTAAACTTCTTCGGACATATCCATTTGTAAGCGAAATAAATCGCTAACATCAAAATTAACTTTTGTCTAGAAACTGCACGCTTCAACAAGTACAAGTCCTTCTAAGCCATGCATACCTCGCTTCGATTTCACGAGGACGGCGACTGCCCGGCGAGTAGTCCCTCCTTTCACCGGCAGACATCGTCGATATGACTACACACGGCGTGGTCCTGCTTATAGTCGCTAGCCCACCAGCTCAATGGGGAAACTGATATCAATAACGCATAGATTTCTTCGGTGTACTCTACACGTCGATAGGATATGTTTTTTTTGTGCGGCTTTACGACTTGACATCGCGGTCATTAGAGGCCTAAAATTCTGTACAGGTAGGGAAAATGCAGTTACGCACTAAGGAGAGCCAACATGACTCTCCCCGCGTGTGGGACTCGTCGAATGACTCAACCATACCCACTAAAAACCCACCCGAATTACAACTCAAATCCCAAGATATCTCAAGACATTATTTAAATCATTTTTAAAAGAGAAGAAGAAGAAAGAGGAAAATGAAAGATACCCTAGCCCTAATAGCGTCGAGTTTCGAAAAGAACAATAGGTGACCAAGGAAGGTCAGGAAAGAGATAGGAAGGAGGTTAGCACAAGTAAGTGGAAGTAATGCCAGACTCAGCTCGGGGACCCGTGTTTGCCAAACACGTACTTACTAGATGTAAGTCCCCTGGGGGTGGGGGGAAGGTAAATGAAAGATACCGTAGCCCTAATGGCATCGGGATCGAGAAGATCACGAGGTTACCAAGGGAGGTCAGAAAAGAGAAAGGAAGGAGGCTTCCACAACGAAAGGTTGCTACATAAGGAGAAAGAAAGTTGGCCACACATTCAAGTAATTTTTCTCCCCAAAAGTCCTGTACATATTTACGTAATGCATAGTAAAGAGCGAGGCAGTGAGATTGGTGCATTGTAAAAATTTCTAATGGGAATGGTGGACGTTCTAAGTAACACTCGAATACTTCATAGGTGCCACTGCCAATCCAAGAAGTGACAAAAATACTCCATGATTTCCCATGGAGTTTTTTTTTAATTTTCTAATTTTAGTGAAGCATCTGGTTTTCATTATTCGTAGTATATTTTATTCAACGTACAATATGAATCCCAAATTTGATTCCTATTTTATTTACCGCAATGACAACCAAAAATGACCCACCACTCGATACGTTTTTCTATATCGTGAGAAAAATGATTAGAATTCTCATATCGTGAAAGTGTCCTGACTGTTATACAACTTCAAAAGCCATAACAATACAGAAATTACCGTTTTCCAAAACAAGGGGAAATGCACAAAAGAACACTCTTACGTTTCTCACACAACCTTTAAATTACATGTTAAGTTTCATTGTCACATAAAATTGTTACTAGAGATTTCTTCCTTTGAGGAAGGACGAACAACATGCCTAATATAAACATGATACTCAAATTCTGACGGAATACTAAAAAATTCCTATCCTATCAAACTGTATCGGGAAGAGATGTTTTACTTGACAAAGTACTTGTATTTCATGTATGAATTAATTTTAAGTATACACTTTAACATTAACAACATTGTCAATATAAAAAGCGAAGCTCAAATTGTAAACGGTGTAGTTTCAAATTCCAACACAAGTAATTGGACTACATCGGAAGGACGGAATATTCTGTTCGTCGAAGTACCTGTATGTATTTCATCTACAACTTGCGAAATGGGTTGGCAAAGAACTCCAAGAACACGAAAAAACCCGAGCAACAGCAAACATTTTTTAAAAAACTTTGGTTGTCTTGCTCTTGTCTTTATCTTTTGATATTACACGACAATATTCTATATTCGTTGAGTACTCCTCTCAACTTGGACCTATTTCATCGATTTCAAGTAGAAGTATGTACATAAGTTACTTTATCTGTTACACCGTCAAATTAAGACCGAAACGTCTTCAAATTGTCTTACGTATTCATACTACAACTCTTTATCCTCTGGTATTATAATCATCATTCTTCACGTACTTAAAATAATCAATTTATTCTCTTTCAAACCGAGGCAAACAGTCAGACACACTTTCTTATTACGAATTTAGACATTGGTATGATTACATAATATGACCGTAGATTAACTATTTCTTACCATATGTGAATTTATAAACAAGATAAAAAGAATGTCTGACAATAAATCAATTTTTAAAAATTGGGACAAGGAAAAAACTAATTTGGTTAAAAAAAACTTCCATAAAAAATTAAAAAAGAATTTTAAAAATATATTTCAGGGTCGATGCCTAGCTACAAAATTTTCAAATTTTAATATTTTGATGTTTTGTTCCGATCCATAAATTGATTTCCTTTAAAATCTGGTACTTTTACAGCAGTGTTAAGACATTGCAGCAAACACTGGTACATAACTCACGACCAGGGAGCCATAAGGTAGCGTCTTACGCAACCAAATCCAAAGCTCTGATTCAACCTTCGAAGAAATGGTAAAGCGGAAGAAGAGAGATTGACATCCCACTCTACCTTCCCCTATCCGGAGTGATTGATGCTCAAAGAGTCATGAAGTAGAAAAAAAGAGCTACAGTAGCTGCGACGCAATATGTCTGGTCGTTATACCAACAACTTGACCCCAGCGCAGTTATCTATCCCGCAATATCGGAGCATCAAAAAGTAGAGTGTTTTGCATAGAATACACGATACCTAGAGCATACGTTACGTAGATGACACTAACCGCATAACACGTATGAAAAGAACTACAGCCATCGATGCATTTTAAATAGCGTACTGGCCACGCTAATTAAACTAAAAAATGTAAACACAAGCAAACTACTTCCTCACAAGCGAACTCGCATACTCTCAGACATCAACGTAACCTCAAATCCAGGCCAGAATCCGCCATGACCTCTCTCACAAGCGTTCTACAAACATCACATGCAAACCGAGACGATGTAACGTAGTACGCTAACTTTTGAACATGTGTGCAGAAGTAACTTAGATGTGGANCAGAAGTAACGTAGATGTGGATAGCGTATACGACAGCTCAAGGGAACGCAATGTGAAAACTCTTTATTCTTACCACATATTTACGATAATCACCAAATACTTTTCGTTCACTTAGCTGAGCCGCGTGCCGTCTGCAGAGTGAAAATTTCAAAGTCGAATCATTAATATTGTTATACATCTCCATAGATTAAATGTAGCAGCGATGTAGCTGTTCTACTCATCCATTCTGAAAAAGGAAATAAAAAACATTCCCAGCATATAGAATGCGGATATAAAATCATACGTTTTATTGTTCTTGCAAATGAATGTTTTTTGTTTTCTTTTTCGTGGGGCTTTAGGGCTCGCCAACATCAAAGGTCATTAGAGCCCATGCAAGTAGGGAAAAATGCAGTTTCGCACCATAGAGAAGAGCCATAGTAACTCTTCCCCGTGTGTGAGACTCGCCGAATATCTCGACCATACCCACTAAAAAACCCTCCTGAAATCAACAAATATCTAAATAGAAAGATGAAAGAAAAGAAAACAGAATACCAATACATTATTTCGCAAAAAAGGAAAACAATTTTCTAAATATCATATTTTTGAATTACAGAAACGAACGATGAAAACAAAGAAGACAATAAAGATGAAAAGGGAATGCAAATTTTAAACCCTCCCGAGAACTTGTGGGAGGAGCCCCGATCTACTCATAAAATTCAATAGTTTGTTAACATTAACCGTTTCATTTCCGAGAATTGTTGGTAAATCTGCAGCCAGACCAATTTGTCTCCGTATACTTGAGTATCTTCTGCAATCAGTTAGTAGGTGACGCACTGTCAGAGAACAGCTACACTCCTCACAAACGGGTTCATCATCAAGTAGTAAGAGATACCTATGAGTGAGAGGACAATGTCCTATGCGCAGGCGGGTCAACAAGACCTCGTCGCGTCGGGCTGGCCTACAGGAACTGTCCCATGATTTAACAGAAGATTTGATAAGTCGGAGCTTATTCCTTTCAACAGCTAACCATGGTCGCTGAAGCATGTCCAAAGCCTACGGTGTGCGAGGACCGGTGGCGCAGTACCTGTCCCCAGCTCGGAACCGTGGGTTTGCCAAGCCCATACTGACTCGAAACTGAGCTTCCTGCGTGGGAAAGAAGAAAGAGGAATAGAAGAAAGGGAAGAAGTGTAAAATGACAGATACACTTGCCCTAATAGCGTCAGGATCGGAAAGAACAAGAAGTTACCAAGGGAGGACAGTTAAGAGAAAGGAAGGAATGGCACAAGTAAGTGGAAGCAATGCCAGACTCAGCTCGGGGCCCCGTGTTCGCCAAACACGTACTTACTAGATGTAAGCCCCTTGGGGGGTATATGAATGTTAGTTATACAGATGTTAGTTAGTTATACATGGGGGGCAAATGAATTTTAGTTATACAGAGAACCATTATAACAACCTCGTCCTTGTCTCTTGGTTCCGGCGTATTTCATACTCAACCAAATGAATAATAACACAATAATATATTTCTAACTAAAGATTGACTGTCTAATTGACAGATTCAATTAGATTCGACTAAGGAATCTGCAACATGCAGATTTACCGTGCAAACTGGAAGACTTCGTTAGCTTTCTGGTCCGTAACCAAGCAGCAGGTGAAGTCAGCATGACATTCAAACCGTGCTCCGCATAAACTAGTGATCAATCTATGGCTCGTTAGACCTCGGTGGAATGGCTATCGAAAACTATCGATAGTTTCTGTATCCGCTATCGATTAGAATCTATAGTCTCTATCATTAATGGACATTTGAAATACATTGACCTACAATGCATTTCAGATTTTGTAGAAATATAACGCGTTTGTGGGATACGTATAAAAATGCTTTTGAAATGTAAACGTTTTGGTGCAATTTTACTTTTTGTTTGGTTAAAATTACATTTTGTGTTAACAAATTACATTTTCTTTCCTATATATTGAAAGTACTTGTATGATCAAAATTCTCTTATTAATATCAAGGATTCGCAAGAAATGTTTACGTATCAATTAGTAAAAGATGTTATAACAAGAAAAAAAGTCAGAATTTTGAACAGATCGATAGGTCACACTATCAAAAACTATCGATAGTACTGTCGCGGTTTAGCCAGCCTTATGCCAGTCAACGTCACTGAACAGTTCCAGCGTGTCCGCCCAAGGCAAAACCTCAACCACCAATAAAACTTTCTTCGTAATCCACCCAAGAACATAGATACATAAAATTCTGATAACGACGGCCATATTGATACTCAAGAGTCAGATAACAATGAGGGATTGACCGAAGAACGGTTCGATCCTTTGAGTGAACGAAATGTCAAATTACTATAGGTAGAAATGGGAGCTAGCATCAATATGGACGTTTCAAGTCTGCCGATCGCTTTCGGGTCCAATCACTGCTTCTGTTTGTCTTGAAATCGGCCTTCAGATGTTGCCCTTGTCACTTCCAACATAGCTCTGGCCTAGCCATTCGAACGAAAATCCATGCGAACAAGCAAAACGATTAAATACATAAAGCATGGAGATATAATTGTAAACTTCTGGTTAATGACAATCAATTCGATAACAAATTAATAAAGTGATACAGGAGTATAGCAAAATTAAACGTATTGGAGATATTGGACAACTAGAGTATCCTATGAAGTGGATTTGCACAAGCCAACTTCAATCTATATTTTTCTTCGATGTTAATACAGAATTCTTTCGCTAACACATCACATGATCTCAATTAGGAAAGTTTAATCGTATTTTTCAAACTCCATACGCGACAAACAGCCGTTCACAACACATGACCAATTCAGCCGATGCGAACACGGTATTATATGATAACATCGCACAAGAAAATCAGAATATGTTACGCATTTCTGCTTGTGTATTCTTTTACAAATTGCCTTTCAAATTGAACATCATTCTATTGTCACATCACATTTAAAAAAAGGTTAGATTTGAAATGTTTTAAAAAATTTCACAAAGGAAAAGAAATATTGAAAGAATGATTCTAATAAAAATGAACCCACACATGACGTATTTATGACATTATTGAATGTTAAGTGTTTGTAACATAGTATATAAAAATTGATGTAATAGTGAAAAATATACGGTCGCGAAATTTTGACGAATATATCAGTATTGGGAACCTCTGGTTTCGAGAACAATGTGCGTAGAATTTTAATTATAATTTTCTTGATGCTTTCATGAAACGTAATTCAAAAGGAAAACAATTATCTTGTTTATCGTACTAGAGTAAATGAGTTGGTTCTAGATCGTGCTCATCCGTTCGGCATTTCTAGGTTGAGGTTGAGGGTTTTTTAAATAGAGGTTTAAAAAATGAGAGGAATGAGGAAAGTGAAAGATACCTCATCCTTAATAGCGTCGGGATCGAAAAGAACAAGAGGTGACCAAGGCAGGTCAGGAAAGAGAAAGGAAGGAGCCTCACACAAGTGGAAGTAATGCCAGACTCAGGTCGTGGTCCCGTGTTCGCCAAACACGTACTTACTAGATGTAAGTCCCCTGGGGGGTATAGGTAGGAATGGGAGCTAGCATCAACATGGACGTTTCAAGTCTCACGATCACTCTCGGGTCCAATCACTTCTTCTGTTTGTCTTGAAATCGGCCTTCATGTTGCCCTTGTCACTTCCAACATAGCTCTGGCCTAGCCATTCGAACGAAAATCCATGCGAACAAGCAAAACGATTAAATACTTCAAGAACGTGATTCAATTGTAAACTTCTGGTTAATGAGAATCAATTCAATAACAAATTAATAAAGTTATACAGGAGTATAGCAAAATTAAACATCTTGGAGATATTGGACAACTAGAGTATCCTTTAAAGTGGATTTGCACAAGCCAACTTCAATCTATATTTTTCTTCGATGTTAATACAGAATTCTTTCGCTAACACATCACATGATCTCAATTAGGAAAGTTTAATCGTATTTTTCAAACTCCATACGCGACAAACAGCCGTTCACAACACATGACCAATTCAGCCGATGCGAACACGGTATTATATGATAACATCGCACAAGAAAATCAGAATATGTTACGCATTTCTGCTTGTGTATTCTTTTACAAATTGCCTTTCAAATTGAACATCATTCTATTGTCACATCACATTTAAAAAAAGGTTAGATTTGAAATGTTTTAAAAAATTTCACAAAGGAAAAGAAATATTGAAAGAATGATTCTAATAAAAATGAACCCACACATGACGTATTTATGACATTATTGAATGTTAAGTGTTTGTAACATAGTATATAAAAATTGATGTAATAGTGAAAAATATACGGTCGCGAAATTTTGACGAATATATCAGTATTGGGAACCTCTGGTTTCGAGAACAATGTGCGTAGAATTTTAATTATAATTTTCTTGATGCTTTCATGAAACGTAATTCAAAAGGAAAACAATTATCTTGTTTATCGTACTAGAGTAAATGAGTTGGTTCTAGATCGTGCTCATCCGTTCGGCATTTCTAGGTTGAGGTTGAGGGTTTTTTAAATAGAGGTTTAAAAAATGAGAGGAATGAGGAAAGTGAAAGATACCTCATCCTTAATAGCGTCGGGATCGAAAAGAACAAGAGGTGACCAAGGCAGGTCAGGAAAGAGAAAGGAAGGAGCCTCACACAAGTAAATGGAAGTAATGCCAGACTCAGCTCGGGGCCCCGTGTTCGCCAAACATGTACTTACTAGATGTAAGTCCCCTGGGGGGATATCTCTCCGTATTCTCGTTTATCTTCTGCAGTCAGTTGGACGGGGTCGCACTGTCAACGATTCTCATTTGTCACACACGGGTTGAAGTTGAAGGTATATTAGGCAATAAACCTTCATAAGTCGAAAAAGGACACCAAGAGTTTTACGAAGGGTCGGTAGGAACATGTGACCAAGGATTAACAAAATAATCTTTGTTTAATACAAAATCTGAATATTATTTCGATTTGGATACTTTCTTTTCAACAAATAACATCGAATTAAGCAGCTCAAAAAATATATTGGTTAATTATTTATATAATTAGTCAAATATTTAATAAAAAATTCTCAACACTTTCCACACAAGTTTGGAACGCATAGACCTATTTACCACAACAAGGAGTGTTTATCGGAAAGCAAAAAACCCCAAGCAAAAAATATAGTATCAGTGACCACAAGAAATGGACTATCTATCCAGTTATACTTGAAATTTCTTAATTCAGTTCCATCCCATGCTATGTTTTGTAATATCAATTAAGAAAAGTACAGCAGTATTTGTAAAGAAGCTCTGAAACTACGAATGATCCATGGAATAGGAAAAAAGGAAGTAAATTATTTATGGAAACGACTTTACATCGACGGGCTGGATTTATTAAACTTTACGTTTCGACCCGCACTGTGGACCACCAGGCATCTACTCACAAAAATTATCTTCGATTCACCAAAACCACAATCATTATAATAACTGAAAACAACTTGAACATGGAATCTTGTTGTCTTCTTCCGATTCCTTATTTTCACTCTAAATATAGTTAAGTAATAAATACATTTACAAGCTGCACTAAACTACCCGTAAAGTGAAATTGGTTGAAAGACCTTAACCCTTCGTGAGTGAATACGCATTCAATGCAAGGACATGTTTTAAGATTGGCCAAACGATTCGGCACGGGAGAAATACTCCAGTTATGAATGCGAATTCATGCACGGAAGATTTTTTTTTTTTTTTT
>NNCF01129320.1:40029-75217 GCA_002313205.1 Laupala kohalensis
TTGGAGCCCTAAAAACTCGTACAGGTAGGGAAAATGCAGTTACGCACTAGGGAGAGCAAACTCGACTCTCCCCGCGTGTGGGAGTCGCCGAATGACTCAACCATACCCACTAAAAACCTTCCTGATGCACAACACACGAAAACATATCTCAAAACCAAATATAAAAAACATTGCCAAATGTGGGGGAGGACATAACTGTAGGGAAGACAAAGAAAAAGGGGTGACAAAAAATTAGGGGTAAAACAAATGAGAGGGGAAAAAAATGAGGAGAATGAAAGATACCCTAGCTTTAATAGCGTCAGGATCGAAAAGAACCACCACACCATGAGTTATAATAATACACGCGTCATGACCCAGATAGAGTGGAATTTCAACGGCAGTTTGGATGGATAATTATATTAAATATGAAAGAACATCATCGATTCATCAAGACGGAGAACAAATAGAATCTATTTTAAGACTTATTTATTGGCAAGAGAGCTGTAACAAACTTCTCATTATCACATTCAGGACAATAAAGTAACTAATATACCAGTAAATAATAACTAATATACCATAAACTAATGAACACAGTTTAAGTTCACGTTTTCTTTTTAAGTTATATTTCCCCAGGCAAAGCAACATGACTCTGAGTATAGTGTAAGAGACATGTTTCCCGATACTAACATATACAAGGAGACTGTCTGACATCAAAATAAATTAAGAAAGTATTATTACACAATAACAATAATGTACTGCAAAACTACTACCAACCGAGAGGATTCTTCAGAAACAATAATTAACATAATCGACGATTACTTTTTCTTGGTAAAGTCAAAAAAGACAACCTCGATTCCATCACGTATAAGGAAATCGCGTTAATTCTAAATTTGGTACAATCAGCCCTAAGTTAACTGTTAGGGTGCAGAGCGTCGTACGGATAAAGACTCCCGGACACTCATTTCGTTCGATTTTAGTTTTGTAATAGCCCAACCTTCCATTCAAAACTAAGATATAATAGTTTGTTTGTTTGTTGTTGTTGTTTTGGGGGGGGATTATGGCTCGTCGACATCGAGGTCATTAGAGCCCTCAAAACTTGTACAGGTAGGGAAAATGCAGTTACGCAATAGGGAGAGCCAATATGACTCTCCCCGCGTGTGGGACTCGCCGAATGACTCTACCACACCCACTAAAAACCCTCCTGATTTACAATTCAAAACTCAAATATCAACATATATCAAGACATTACTTAAATCATTAAAGAAGAATAGGAAGAAGAAAATGAGATACCGTACCCTTAATAGCGTCGGGATCGAAAAGAACAAGAGGTGACCAAGGAAGGTCAGAAAAGAGAAAGGAAGGAGCCTCGCACAAGTAAGTGGGAGTAATGCCAGACTCAGCTCGCGGCCCCGTGTTCGCCAAACACGTACTTACTAGATGTAAGTCCCCTGGGGGGAATAGTGAAGCAGACGTTGCTGCATTGCGTCAATAATTTTTACACGTTATCCAATACGAATAATTGTCAATGTCAGTCTACTAAATATCCCTTATACAGGAGGCCTAGGACATTGTTATGACTTACCTAGGAACGAAAAATTATGTATTCACCTCCTCTTCTCGACCAGTCGGGTTTCACGTGCAGTACAGTTAACAACGTTGTAATACCCGCTTCGCCAGTCTTGAGTTTCGTACTCACAGCACCTCCCTCGTGAACCTGGAGTTAGTTGATACGTTAACCCAAGTAATTTTAAACTTACCGGATATGGTGATTAACTAACGCTTCAAGACATCCAGCTGTAGAATTTCACGAAAACAATCATGCCAGTTGCTCGTTTTCCGCTGCATTTACAATGCAATGAATATTAATCCTGTTTTGTTGGATCACTTTTTATGTTTACTTACATTAGTGGGCGTTCGTAGAGAACACGCACGGAACTTAATCTTTGTAATTAAGAGTTAATGATGAAGACGACAACTATCCTTACAAAGGATTGGTGACGGTCCAAGATACCGATGTGATTTCATGGTCAATTATGATTACAGTCGAGTCTGTAATTTTACTCGTAGTCAATTGTCTTTCTTGTTGATTCTCGTTGCCAACGCGTTTGTTTACGTTTCTGCTTAGCATCACGCTGTTTGAACAACAATGGCTCTATTCTTATAACTGGTATTTGCTCTAAATCGATTTTTTTTTTTTTTTTTTTTTTTTTTTTNAGATCCTATATTCCTACAACAGATCCATCGCGCGTTCGTTCCTAAACGATGTGTATATCCTTCCCGAACCCAGCGAGAGTCTAGAAGTCTCTGTAAAGCAAGTGATATTTTATCCACCCGATCTGTTTCCAGTTTTTGTAACTATTTGTCCATAATACATTTTATTATCCATATAGTATCATTTATTAAAGTCTCCTCCATATTTGAAACCAATCTGACACCATCTTATTTTTTAGACTGATTATTTAACTTTACTTGTTAGTTCATATGTTTGGGACAAATCTTGCAACTGAATAACAAACCTCTTCCTCTCAACCGATTGAACTAGAATTTGACACACATATACTAATTCTCTGACAATGCAATATTATGTCTATTTCCAAAAAAAGTTTAAAAAAATAATTTTTATAACGATTTTATTCTGAGATAACTCATGTGTTTTTTGGTAATGATATTCGTTATTTGAACACTATTTATATGCATTGTGTACACTATCTATATGCATGTGATGTGTACACATTAAATGCAATTATATAATCAAAATAAAATTCTTATTGAGTGACAATAAGAGCACAAATGCAAACGAAATATGCTGTTGCATTGTAGAAGCACATAGAAAATTCGATGAAAACTTTTAATCTACTCAAGAACAGCTAAGTACGTCGAATAATAAAACCAACGAAAAAACAAAGAACAGTTTAAATGTTTCGCAATCATTCGAAGCCTTTTAATAAAGAAGAATTTGAACATGCCAAAAAAAGGATGTTCGAATTGATTTTTAAACAATTTTTACCGTCATATTTCTGTGTGTTTTCCCTTATTATGGAATATGAGAACAAGTTATATAACGATACCGACCGAATTTATTTAAAAAACGACGACAATATTTCATTTGTGCCGCAGAAGAAATACTATTTCACGTTCTCTAATGTTAAAAATGCCAAATAATTCGTCTCGAACTCAGACTTCCTCCCGACTGTAAGGGCGCTAACCACTACACTATCCGTTATACCAGTCTCACAGGATAATGTTCCTTCATTCAAAGCAAATGGTCTTCATCTGAAGGTCAGTCCATTGTTATTTACACATCACAAAATATCACGACGAAATAATTAAATAGAACCGGTGTTGGAAAAAACATCCATGGATTCGTTCTCAACTCACTGAATGATGTAGTAAATCTTACTAGCTTCACCACGTAAATTACTAAAACACAATATCCATACGTCCCTCACTCAAACTTTATCGCTTAAAAATATATTTTCAAAAATTTACTCACTCAAAAACCTCAGATATTTGGATAAGAGATGGATATGTTAATTTAAAATATCAAACGATATCACGTTTTAATACTTCCTTTTTTGTTATCACATTCGTAGAGACCCTTTTCTTCCAGAATTGGATTTTTGTGTTTAAATTATTGAGAAAAAACGGTATATCCAGAAAATGTCTAAACACAAAAAAAAATTTTACTTTTTTCAAGTCTCGAATTACAAAGATACCGAGTTCGAACGTCTCCTAACTCTGTTCCACAAATCGTGATTTTAATCAGAAAGCAAAACATTGCCAGATTCAATAGACAATTAAGTCACCAAACTTTGGCACTTATAACGCAATCCATAATATAACGCAACAATGTCAAGAACGTGCGAAGATATGATAAACACGTAAGTCAAGAGAAACAAAGAAAACGTGTGTTCAAGCAACATGCGTCGAGGCTTACAACCTTACGACGAAAAGAAAATTAAATATTAACAAGACACAAACCAACAGAACAATTAAACATTATATTAAACATAAACACAAAATATGCACAAACAAAAGGCAGAAACCAGACAAACACATATTGTATTGTAAATACTAAACAGTCTTCTCTACGTAAATATCTATTTCATCGCCCAATCGAAATGTATCATCAAAATAAACTCGATTATGGCGATAATAAGTCTAGATTTATCACAAACCGGCACAACAAAGACAGCATTGGTAAATTAATTCTCTTGGAATGGTAAAGATACGGAATAATCATCAAAATAATTTCAGGAACTTAAAATAAATAATTTCACGCGTTTATATCGAAAAGTATGTTGTATTAAAATGTATCTTACCTCAACGGCTTTCCAATGCCTGTATTCACTTCTTGTTACAGCACATTTTACTTTTTATAAGATTTGTTAAGCCAAATACGCAGTAAATTTAATGCGTACAGCGAGAATTCATTGACACAGATAACAGTTGTTCGTGTGGTAGGTCAAGTTCCACAGCCCCCAGCTATGACGGCCAGGGTCAGTGGCTGCCGATCCATTGACCAATAGGAGAAGAGTATCGCTCTACGCCTCAATTCAGCAGGGGTTACGGACAGGAGTCTCGCGGGGAAAGGGAAATATCAAAAAGACAGGCTTCATACCAAAGGTAGTTAGCGCTGTATGTAACTCGTCATTTCTCAACAAGAACTAGGCCTCGCGGATGCGTGTGTACTATTTGATTCGGATTAAGTGTAAACACGACAAAATGATTTCAACAGTGTCGTTTGTTTCTCAATTAATATTTTTTAGGAGGTTTTTCTCAGTTTCTGATTATCGAATACAGTTCTATGTTTTGTTCTCGTAATATTAATATGATTTAAAAAGAGACAAATAGTTTTGTGCCGCAGAATTCTGCAACGCGAAGATTACGAACTGTCAATGGCTAAAGCCAAAATATTTTTATGAAGATATGATTGAAGAAGACGAACTGTTGGAAACCAACGGGTAAGTCACGAATATTACGACAGTGTTTATTGTACAGTGCAATGGTAGATATAATGGGAAAAGTTATTTCATGTGAAATAACGTGATGGTTCTCATTTGCATTATAATTTGTGTTTTATTCACTACGAAAAAATCCGGTTTTACTTTTACAAGACCGATTACTGAATACCTCTTCGTTATTTTTTCGTGAAAAATATATAACTCTTTAAAATATTTCTCATACTCTTTATTGTAGTGGTGACGGCTTGAGGCTAGAAACAATGTGTTAATTCAGGCTTTCATGGCTACCGTCATTAATAAAACTTTTTCACAGTCATTGCGCTGTAGCTGCAGATGATGTTGCCTGTGACGTCAGGGTTTAATTCCCCGAAAGAAGTTTTCAATGTAGAAACGACGTCTTTTAAAATACCACACCCTTCTGCGAATTAGGATTTAATGGCATTTTAAAACATAACGAATACAGAAAACAAATAACCAAAACCGTTTAAATTGCGAAGCATTCATCTCGTTGAATCATATAAAGACATATTTCTATTAATATTTGGCTAATATAATCGTATACGTTTTATCCTTGTAGTATATAAGCATACACAAATTGTGTTTCTGACGAGAATTGGAAAATTCGGATCCACAATCGGATACTTCCTACGGGAGACATTCATAAGATGAGTCTAATCTCTATGAGATCACCTCATACGTGTGTGGGCCTCGGAAGTTGAATTTCAATGGTAAACAGGGTTTCAGAGGTGAACAGCGTGGCGCAGATGGTAAGTATATCAGCGCAAAGCTAAAGGTCTCGAGTTCGAACCTCCGTCTCATCCCGCTTTTCATTTAACATAACATAATGAATTGGAAGATATTAAACTGGTAATGGACGCAAGGAAACACACGTGGTTTAATTTTCATTAAACTGCTCGTCAAGAAGATAAGAGCAGACGAACAAAGCTTAACACGCAGTTTAGATTCATTATTAAAATCTTTTTAAAACTCTGTACCAATATTTATAGACCATAAGTTCGATTTTTAAGGATGTGTTTTCCTTCTCTTGTTGTCGTCTATATAGTCAAACAGTATATTACACGGAAATTATAAACAAAATATGAATCTCAGATTTCTCCTATTGCTTTATAACAATGGTTGTCGTCATGTATTACGAAACAATCAACATTCAGTATAAACGATATGAAACCTTGTAGCTCAAAGCAATTGACAGTGCGTGTTTCGTTATACATAGGACATTCCATTATTATTTCGAACGTACTCAAACACTGATTCAGTTAGCTAGTTAGGTTTAATGTCGTTTCGACAAGTAAGACATTGACGCCCCTTGTAAATCCAATAGGTAATTGACACCGCCATTCAGAAAACGTACTGACATCGCTTATAAATAAAGATCGGATACTGTTCCGACGTCCACATTCCTGAAGCAGCCTGAAAGACTTGTCATTTCATCATACTATTTATAGCAAGACAAGCGATGACGCGATCACAAAACAACTATTATCATCTCATCAACAAGACATGGGTAATATGTACGATGTGGATCTTGGCTCTCCCGGAGTCGCAGCGTCCAAGTATTGAAACCGACGTTTCGGTCTTCTTCAGGATACTGATTCTTTCGCGAGTCCGATGATCCTGAGCGGAGGGTGTGGTCAACCCTTAATGATTGTGGACGCTGTCTCNTGGACGTTCACTAAAAGGAGCTGGGAATCGAACGTGATGGGAGAAAGGGGTTGAGGTGGGGAAGTAGTCGAAACATCGAAGGAAATGGGACAGGCACATTTGGGTGAGGAAGTTCCCAAGTTCTTAAGAAGGCCACAGCAGAATGGCCGAAACGTCACTTTTCTACACCACGACGCGGCGACTCATCGGACTCCGGCCGCGGAAGCCTACGCTTTCAATACGTATGATGAATGGCATGCAACACACCAACGGTGAAGTCTGTTGATTGTCACTCAACAATGTATTGTTAGATTAACGTACAAATAACATTATTATCGTTTAGCATAATCGTATAAATCTCTGTGTGCTGTAGAATAAAATGACAACGGAACATTCTCCATGTACATCGAGAAGTCAGTGCAACGTGTGTTCACGCTGCTAATTGGTCGTAATTGAAGGAAAAAGAAGATGGAATATAACTTAGTCAATTGCCCTAGAAGAGCGGTTTTCATATATTTTTTGTCTATGCATCATTATATCACATTTGGGAGATCTTCCGGACCACTGAACCAGAATAATTTTTTTCTCTTACATGTGCTCTCTCGTCCCTCGTTTTCCTCCGTCTGCCAATCTTTTATGAAACATTCTTGCTTTGCTTGTTTTCATCAAGAATTATGAAAATTTTATCTCTCGACTGGGAGTCAGTAAAAACGAAAAAATCAATGATCTCGTAAACAGAAGACATCCAGGAGCAATTTTCACTAAGATATGTCGTGACATGACGTCATTCATTTAACAAATGGAAAAAAAATTGTAGTTTATTTTTAACGAGTGCAAAAAAAATGTAATAAATTGTGGCAACTGCCTTTTCCTTTTTTATTATTATTATTTTTTATTTTAAATGAAACAGTACATTATTCACGGCTGCTTCAAAGCGCGTTAAAAGACAACAAAGATATACCATTTCCTTTTTTCTGCATTGCAGTATTTTGTTAACGGGAAATGTAGTGTGCTACTAAAGCTTATCTACATGAGGTGATAGAAGGTACAAAGAGGGTGGTAAGGGCTATTGTTAGTTGGTGGAACGGTTACCTAGGTTTACCAACAACTTTGCCCCATTATTATTATTTTTGATACGTTTATTTTCTTCTCATCTGGCCAGTACCAGAGTCCTTCATTCCCTTCCTTTCATTAATTTATTTTCTCTTATTTTTCCTTTTCCTTAATTATCTGTTTAATTATGTTACGTTGAATGAAAATGGGAGACGGGACCGCAGTTCGAACTCGGGACCATGCGCTCAGCGCGCTCATGCGCTTACCGACTGCGCCATCCCGTTCGCCTCCCGGGCCCGTCTACCATCCTCCTTCAACTTGTGAGACCCAAAGACCTCTGAGGTGGTCTCGTAGAGACTAAACTCCTCATATGAGGCGACTCTCTCTAAGAGATTTCTATGTTTGTGAACCCGAAATGGAAAAATACCACCCAAATAAAGTACTTCCTACGGGAGTCACCTCATATGAGGAGTTTAGTCTCTACGAGACCACCTCAGAGGTCTTTGGGTCTCACAAGTTGAATGAGAATTGTAGACGGGCCCGGGTGGCGAAAGGGATGGCGCAGTCGGTAGGCGCATGAGCGCAGAAATGCTCAAGGTCCCGTGTTCGAACCCCGGTCCCGTCTCCCATTTTCATTCAACGTAACATAATTAATATGATACCTGGTGGTGAGGTTCACCGCAATCTAAGAGATTTCTATGTTAATTATCTGCTCCTATACTTATTATTACCGTCTCCTTCCTACTTCCTTCTTTATGTTTCTTTGTGTACTTCAATGTCTTGGCCATATCAGAGTAATTTCCTCTAAATGGAGGTATTAGAAGGAGTAGTTTAAAAGGACTTAGTGATACTAAGATTAATAAGAAGTGGATAAAAGAAGGAAGGGTAGCCATTCAATCGTCACAGCTATTTATATACTGGGACATTGAATTGAAAATCTCGAAAAAAAATTCTGGTCTCGCAGGACGAGATCTTAATGTCTCTCGGTGACGGGCATCCAACATAGTCCTTGAACTACCGGAGGCGAAAATTTCAGTCATAATGACACGAATTAGAGTAATAAAAACGGAGGAAAAGCATAGATAATAAAGAGAAATTTCGTACTGTATAGCATGGGTATGAGTCTAAGAGTATGTGTAGAGCCTGGGTGAATTACTCCAGCGCTGAGTCAAAGGGAATCTGGCATCTTTGTTAGTATACCTGAGTTTTAAATATTAAGGAAGGCGTTTCTCTGAAAGATAATTAATAATGCGTTGTTGTGTTGCTCATACTTTCGATTTCGCTGGAATGTTGAATCACAAAATTGCTATAAAATGTTACATTCACCTCGCGTTTGAGTTCGTCCTACGGGACTGAAAAATAAATATAATTTACAAAATTACTCGATCTATTAGAAGAAACTGAAGGATATTGAAATAATAAAGTAAATGCAAAAGTAAAAAAATAAAATGATTCTCTTAGATGCAGAATCTTAATGATTTTCACAAGAGCCTCAAAGAGAAAATATCTCCTTTAATACTCTTGACATATGCGTAACCCTTTTTTATTCATTAAACGTAAACGAAGATAAACATAATTAGAAATGTTTTTGTAGAGAAAAAATATATAGGATTCTAAAGAATGATTTAAAATATTTTAAATAGATGTTTATTTAAAATGTTTCATATAGAACTTTCTTTCGCGAATACCTTTGCGAAGAAGATATCTTGAGGTGACCTTAAGTAGATTGAAAAAGGGCGGACCACGACTTGAACTCCGGATCCTTTGCTCCGACAAGAGTGGAGAGTCATGTTTCAACCTTTTTAAAATTACAGCAATACGAAAAAAATCGTCAGAATTAATTTATATAAAACATTCTATTATTTCCAAAAGTAAGGATATCGTTAGAAATTATTGTGTAACCCACTAAATCTTCGGATTGTAAGCGAACGTTTTTTATTCTCGTTCTGGGAGCAAGTGTAAAACGAAAATGTTGCACACCCTTTGAACGTATTAAGTAACATGAAGTATGCATTAAGGTTTTAAAAGCATTTATGGGGATTATCGTACATTCATCACTCGTTTATTCACATTGAATATCGATTTGTAATTTTTAATGTCTGTTGTGGCTAGACAGATAGACAAGCCTGTACAAGGTTGTGTCACAGTTTAATGTCGAACTCGAGACAATAAAAAAAATACATGGAGCTCGGTACAATGGCACCCTCAAGTGGAGATCGAATATCACTACGTGAAATCATGTACATCGCAAATAATGAAAAAATTCGTATGCCATACGGAAACCTAACAAACAAAAACTTGGTAGGGATGGCAATGAGTATTTGCATCACTTGCTTATTTTATAGTGGTAGCCATAGACTTAAAATGTTTTGCAGTGTCGCAACCATGTCCATTGGACATTTTTGCGAGACACCTTTAATGCAGACACACTATTCACTATGTACTTTGTACGCATGTTTCCAGTATTAACGAAGAAATTTTTATTTGAATTTGTTGTCATTTTTCTTTTGTGATTTTCTCGGTGACATCTCAGTGGACATCAAGCTGCTTCAATTCTATTATATTTAATTTGGACAAAAAAATTGCCTGACATTAATCTTATAAAACATCAGCTGAATACGAAAACGCAGGTTGGTTCCAGAGATTATGATTTATTCCGCTGAAGTTGCCATTTAGATATTCCTTCCACGAAGAAACTTAATGAATTTTCTCTTTCCACTATTACATGAGTCGTAAGAAAGGATCGTGGGTGAATATCCTCCTTTGAGAAAACATTGTGGTGAGTTAGTGGTACTCACCACTTACTCTCGCCAGCCTCAAGGGCAGCATAGGGCTTCTATACTCTATGTCGCTACTGTATGTATTGTTTTTTTTTTTTTTTGGGGGGGGGGGGTTTNAAGGTCATCACAGCCCATGCAGAACTGTATGGTATGCTATTGTATGGTATGAGACAGCTGTTGTAACTACAGATCGTCAGGTCATTCGTTCTAAAGAGACTAATGTGCACAGCGCCGCTCTGATAATCATTGTCACAATAATTGAGTTAAGCCCGCAGTACACAAAGCTGAATTAGCTGCTAGATAGCTTGCGCAGAGGGACAGCACGCCAGAGGGAAGCGTGTACAGCTGGTAAGTGATGGCCCTACTTGCTCTGCTGCGTGCTGACAAGACAGCTTTTGTGTTAGACCCCGTACTAATTTATTTGCTCAATTCTCTGCTCGCTGCAGAAGGTAGCCAATAGGATTCGAGTATTTTGTTTCGTAATTTCCCAGTCAGTGTGGTCCACGATGACTTCTATAATATGTGACACCCATCTTGAATTCATGAGAGTTGAAGCAGACGCCGACATACATTTCGTTTCCCCGCAGAAATCTCGCGCGTGACGAACGCTTAAAATGTTGCACAGCAGCAGGCAGGTTGGTATGAAGCTAACACGGTTCCTAGTCCTGAGTAAAGCAGGATGCTGAACTGAAAGCAAGGCAACCTAGCACGGAAACGTGCAGAGAAATCAGCTCCGTGGGTGGCGGGTTTTAGCAAAATCTTCCAAGTACTTGCACAATAATATTTCAAGAATTTATGCCCTAGAAACGTTCGGTGAATTATTTTTGGATCAAGACACACAAAGTATTGCGTAGTTTGTATAATAAAGTTTTTTAAAAGTGTATCCGTTGGTTCCATTGTATGACACGAGCAAAAACGCACATTGTTCATAGGAGCTACAAAACCCTTTACAACAGGGATGCTAACAAGAGCACGTAAGGTAAAGAATGTATGGTGTGTTCAGGTAAAGAACATCGTGCTTGTCCCCTGTGAAAACATGCTTGTTCGAAAATTGTAATATTCATTATTCTATTTACTTCCAAAAATGTGGCGAGCTCTAAAGCCCCATAACACAAGTACTTCCAAATACCGTGACCACTATTCGGCGTTCTATGCAAAATGTATCACTAACAGGCATAACTTTATTGCAAAGGCTAAACAAACTGTGTCATTTGAAAGTGATTATTATCGAATAAATCGAATCGATTATCGAATTAGAATATATAGTGAAAAAAAAACTTATTAGGTACTCCAATCAGACTTCAAAACCTTCAGTTTAATTTAACGCTTAATGCATTATCACACATGAACTCCAACAAAGGATAAGCAATAGAACATATTTCTCCTTGACGATTCAAGTCAAATCGTCTGTCACGATCCAATCCTTGGTTCCGACTCGCAGCAACAGATATCAGCGTCGGTGCCCTTACAATAATGACGAGATTACACAACCTAATACACTGACTGAAGTTGAGCGATTGGAATGATGGTCCAATTCTTCTTTTGTGGGGTTTTAAGGCATTGGAGCCCTAAAAACTCGTACAGGTAGGGAAAATTCAGTTACGCACTAGGGAGAGCCAACATGACTCTCCCTGCGCGTGGGACTCGCCGAATGACTCAGCCATACCCACTAAAAACCCTCCTCATTTACAACATAGCATAACATCTCACAACATACATCAAAACATGAAATGGGGAGGGGCAAAAAATGAGGGGGGACAAAAAAGAGGGATATGACAAAAAATGACAGGAATGAAGAAAATGAAAGATACCCTAGCCTTAATAGCGTCGGGATCGAAAAGAACAAGAGGTGACCAAGGAAGGTCAGGAAAGACAAAGGAAGGAGCCTCGCACAAGTAAGTGGAAGTAATGCACTCTTGGAACGAAGCACAATTAAGTGAAATCGATTCGTGACGGTTAGAACGTCCACTAGAGTGCACTAGTGATGTGATTATATGACGGTGTCAAGTATTATAGATAATGCCCCGTACTCATGTGAGACGTTACCAGCACTTGTCAGATTTTGAAAGGAGAAGAAAATAGCGAGTCTGCATGTGGTCTTCTAGCCGAATCGTGATATATCCCGACATGTGGCTCATTTGGATATGACATTGCCCACATATTTGTCTGAGGAAAACCAATCGGGTCGTCAACGTTCGAGACACCCAAGTCTGACCACATCCTGGGAGTATCGCAGTATTTTGCGTCAGGCAAGTCGTAACCCCTTCCCATCCGCACTCACCATACTAGAACAAGGAATTAATTCTCTACAACACCCTACGTCATCCCACACTATATGTCGGAGACTAGCAGCAGCCGGAGACAATTGAATCGCTGTCCTATACGTAATATACCGTTGACACCACGATGCATAACGCTGCGTGTGAGTGGAGTGCCATACACGGGAAATATGGACGGCTGACGAGTGGTGGCACGTACTTTTCAGCGTTGAAGCGAATTTCTGCATTATTTTGATGCACGATATGGGTAGAGAGGGCGATAATGCAACAATTTGAGATGAAGTTAAGATCAATAGAAATAATATGTTTATTGCAACTTACAGGAGGGTACAAAACGGTGTCCACAGAAGTGTTGAATGTAATAGCAGGGGTAATGTCTTTAGATTTGTATGTCCAAAAGATTAAGTATAGAAGAATATTACAAAAGAAAGGAAGTATGCAGATAAATGAAGAATGGATAAGACAGAAGATAGGAAGGTACGAAGGAAGTTAACAGAAACACTGCTAACAGGCTGGAAAACAAGATGGGAAAGGACAGTTATGGGCGACAAACATACCAGAGTATACCGGAGATAATATATGTAAATAAAAACAGGAGGTAGGTAAATACCACGAAAAGAGTGCTAAAATTTATAACGGTTCATGGCAACTTAAAAAAAGTATCTACGGAAAAATAGAAGATAGCAAATGTATATACAAGAAAGGCGAAGACACACCACAACGTGAATTATGGGAATGTGAAATATTTGAAAGAGAAGCTATCAAAGACAAGATATATTAAATACCAAAAAAATCATGGACGCTAATAGATACCAAGACAAAATTAGAAAATTTCACGACATATACTAACCAGATATCATATTTGAAGGTATGGGTCGGTTGGTAGATGTGCGCACGCCCTCCAAAGACGAGGACGGGGAAACCGCAAGGTGGCAAGGCGCTGTGCATAGAACACAAAATAGAGCGAGATACGAAGATTGAAAAGAGGGCCTCGTATTGTGCCAAAGATACGAGGTGGTATGAACGCGAATAAAATGAAATAATAAAAAACATATTTTGATTCACTATCGTACGCTGATATGGCTGTGACGTGGGAAGATGACATTTTCCCAATCTTTTGAGGAGACGCATCGGTGTTATTCACGGCGTCATGGTGTGGGAGCTATAAGGTGCGACTTCATGTCACCTCCGGTAGCGATTCATAGAACTACGACGTGACAACGGTACAACACGGACATTGTGAGACCTCGTGTGTTACCTTCTGTAACCTGGTACCATCTTTTAACATGATAACGCGCGTCTAAGAACAGTACGTTTCTCTACAAACTGCCTGAATAATGTTGAGGTAATTCTTTGGTCGGTATTGATCCCTGATCTATCCCCGTTAGAACATGTGGAGGACCGGCTCGAAAGTCAACTCTGTCCCAGTACCAGGTTACCATGTCGAGGGCCACGTACCAGAGTTACGGGTCAACGTGCCTCAGTGGCGGATACAAAACACACAAACTCCCTCTGAAAATAATCAGTGCATGCATTCAGGCCCGTGGTGATGTAAAATTTTAAGTCACATGTGAACAGCAATGTGAACCTCGTTCCAATTGATTTTGTAAGCAGTCACACAATCGCTCAACACCGAAAGTTGAATTTCATTAGCACTTTCAGGTGCGTAATATTTTTTGTCGGTTTATATTAATTCAGAATAGAGGCTCGTTGCAACTGTAATTACATGAAACAGTCACCACTCCAAACTAAGACTGAACAGTGAACATTCAAGTAGAAACTGTCTCGCTGTCATATCTTTACAAAGGTACTAACAGTTCCACAAGGAATCGTCTCGCTGTGACTACATTGCAACGAAAATAACGTCTCATTGTCATGTCGTTGCAAATACATTAACAGCACCCCTTGGAACTGTCTCGTTTACGCAGTTCCACAAGCAGCTGTTAAGCGCAAATAAACGCCTTTGGGTTTTTTTTTTGTAGGGCTTTACGGCTAATGTCGACATGAAAGGTCATTGGAGCTCGAAATACTTGTACAGGTGGGGAAAATGCAGTTACGCACTAGGAAAAGCCAACATGACTCTCCCCGCGTGTGGGACTCGCCGAATGACTCAACCATACCCACTAAAAACCCTCCTGATCTACAACATACCAAAACATATCTCAAAACCAAAAATCAAAACATTGAGGACAAAAAAACGAGGGAACAAAATTCTAGGAAAATGAAAGATACCCAAGCCCTAATAGCGTCGGGATCGAAAAGAACAAGAGGTGACCAAGGAAGGTCAGGAAAGAGAAAGGAAGGAGCCTCGCACAAGTAAGTGGGAGTAATGCCAGACTCAGCTCGGGGCCCCGTGTTCGCCAAACACGTACTTACTAGATGTATGTCCCCTGGGGGGGAATGAAATGCCTTTGGAAACGCGACAAGTCGTTAAACAAGATGTCGTGCGATACTGGCAAGTGTTTAACTGAAGCTAACTAGCACCGTTCTCGCGACAAAGATGGCGTTGTATCCACGTGAGTCATCAGGTTGCTGTAATCGTCAGAGCTTAAGTCGCACAAACAAACCGATCAGTACAGATGTGCTCTCCACTGTCCCATGTTTTACAATCAAAGTTAATTCAATAGATCCCGCGAATAATAAAGAATTTTTGTGGGTCCTAAATTACCTTGGAGTTTTAATTATGTTAGTNTGTGGGTCCTAAATTACCTTGGAGTTTTAATTATGTTAGTATATTGATAATACATAAGAATTGATTTGTATAGGTAGTGAATATAATAAACTTATTATATAGAGACAGGTAAAAGGTTCTGTGTAAAATGTACTCAATTTTGATTTATAGATCAGATCTGACAGGAAGGTCATTTTATTTTATATTTAAAAATGCCTATTATACTGTGAAAGTATATTTTAAGTTTGTGCAAAATGTAAATGTAAAAATTAGAAAAATAAACTGATTCCGTCTCTTTCTCTCTCAATTCTACTTGGATCGGACCGCGTTTCCAGAGGTAAAAGGCAAGTACGTTAGGCACTACCTGCCGAATGATTTGACCATACGCACTGAAAACCCTAATGACATACTGTATGTCCAAACAAAAATATTTATTCTTACAAGATTATGTGCACCAAAATAGAAAGAAGGAACATTTTTTGCTAATACTGTGTTATACAATTAATTCTACATTCTTCTTGTGGCTATAGAAGGAAAAACTTTTCTAGAAAATATTTTTCTTTTCTTAAAAGATATGTACCACTTTGAACCAACTCTAGTTACGACGAAGATTATCTCAGAGTCTGTGTTGCAAGAACCTTCCTTCGCCTATATCGTCATTTATTACCTGAGCTTACGTTTCAATGTCATTTTACCAGAGTATCTGCTCATTGTTCATCGAAACTCTATGATTACTGTATAAAGCGAATAATTATGTTGAACATGAATTAATCGATAACATTACCCTATTTTGAACTTTTCCATTTCATAATTACATCAAAATGAATTATTACATCATTAGTTCTACATTACTTTGAAGATTCCATAATTATATCAAAACGAGACGATTATAGGACAAAATTTACATAACATTATCGTAATGGAGCAATATTAAGGATAATAATTGTGTATAGCAAGAATAAAGAAAAAAATTGTATTTCCGCATGGTCAAGTAAAAACATTTATTTGCAGCTTTCTGATTTCACATGGAATTACCCTTCCGACACAAGAAGTTCCAACACGATGCAATTTTTAAGTTAGATAAACACAATCAATACATCACTACTCGACTAGTTATTAAGTAACATTGTTGCATTCAAGTCTTTTGAGCAGTGACCATTAAACAAATAGTTTGACAAAAACAATGATTTTCGACACTTAAAACTATAATTGGACGCAATAACTAAAAATTTCGACAGAATAATTATTATTATCAGTAGATTATTAAGTAAATATTATTATTATTATTATTTGAGTTTTAGGGCTCTTCATCATCTAAGCCATTAAGATCACAAACTTAAAAATAAAAACGATACGAAAATACAGTTAATAACTGATTAATACATCAATTGAAAAAGATAAATCGTGGACATATTTCTTCAACAAAGGAAAGAAAAGATCGAAAGAAAACAAGAGAAGAAAAATGAAAGAAGGACGTAAATTTAAACCCCGATAATAATAAATGATTACCAAGTTACAAGAGATACCGGTGAGTAACGCGACAAAGTCCTATACGCAGTCAGGACAGTAAGACTTCCTCGCGCCTGGCAATCCCACAGAAACTACTTCATGACAGGATAAATCGGAGAACTTGATAAATCGGAGATTATACCCTTCAACAGACAATCGGTTCCCTATTTCCCCTGCATCCCACGTGCCAATCTACAGATGACGTTACAAATTACTAATGTTCACGTAAAATAGATTCGAAGCTAGAAACATATAATGATGGCTAACGGTGTCAGAAATATCCAAAATTCTGAAGATACGTATCAAAAAACAAAAATTACCCCAAAATTACTTACAAATAAGTCGTCACCGTTTTCTTGTCCTGCGAACAGATTGAGCCCTGAGGAACACCGTTTTCTTGGAGAGGGAGATCCGAGGTGTCTCTTCCAATTCTATAGCGGAAGGAACTTTGATCCAAAAAGGACATGAGCATCAGAGGAAGACGTCCTCTAAATCCCCAGGCATAGAGTTGTTGTAAAATGCCATGACGCCAAGTAGTATCGTAAGATCTTCTCGATGTCAAAGATTATTCCGATGAGATGTTGTCTTCGGACGAAAGCATCTTGAATTGCTGATTCCAGGAGAAGTAAGTTGTCCAGGGTAGAATGGAACTTCCTGAAACCACACTGAGATCGACTCAGCAAGTCATGCCATTCAAGATATAAGACGAGACGTCGGTTGATAATTCTCTCCAGAGTTTTACCAACACAACTCGTCAAGGCAATGCTTCGATAACTACTAATATTCGTTTTGTCCTTACCTGGTTTTAGTAAAAGGATAAGCGTTGCTTCCTTCCAGGAATTAGGGAATACTCCTTCGGGCCAAGAAAGATTAAAGATATCCAGTAGGTGTTCTTTCGACTCCAGAGTGAGTTGTCTCGGCATTTCATTATGAATTGAATCAGGGTCAGGGGCAGTGTTGTGGACTGTCGCTAGAGCTGACTCAAGTTCCCACATAGAGAAGGAAGAGTTGTAGGGTTTCCAGTTGGTAGAACGAAAGTCAAAACAAGTGCTCTCTGCAGTTTCCCTTTTTCTCTTGAAATCAGGATCGCAGTTTGCTGTAGATGTTAAATCAGCCATTGTTGTTGTCATTTCTCTGTTGTTGGTGAGAGGTTGGTGGTAGGCAGTGGTTGTCTTCTGTATTCAGCCTTGATTGTCCGCACAATGCAGAGAATTGGCGCGGCCATTACAGATAGAAAGACACGAGTCCTCTCCTTCGCGCTGTTTGAAAGGATGGAGAGGAAGAGGGAAGAGGCATTGGACGCCAATAATTGGCTTTCGAGGCCACTGTAGAAAGAGACATTGACACGGTAATTGTCAGTGGATTGTAAAATAACGTGCATACGGACTTAATGTCTTTTCGAATCTTGAAAATTTGAAATTGGTGCTCGACTTGTAATGTAAGTGATGAAATATTTTTAAATTTAATATCGACACTAAATTAGGTGTAAAGCTATTTGGAAAGCAGAAATTTTTATTCGTTTATATTTTAGATTCTATAATTTGAACGAGCGCTATGCAACTTATCTTACTCTCCAAACCATTTTCTATACTGTTTTGATCAATCGGTTCGGCTCGGGATTTTGTTAGACACAATACTGCCCGATACATAAAACTAATGGATCAAATTTATTTATTCATAACGCTATGTTGTGTTTACATATTATTTCAATCTTAAGTTAAATAGTATCCTCTTTACTTAATTTTTTTTTAAAACATACCTTCTCTCTATGTAAAGAAGAGTGGCACGAACGGTTTCATACAAACCCATAGTTTTAATCCCACACTAATGAAAGTTAGTACAATTAAGCTTCAAAACTTGAAACCGCTGTTTACATAAAATTTCGTAAAACCATAACCTCTTCCATTTTCATTATTTTTCGAATTTATGCTTACTTAATTACAAGGTTTAATTTTCAATCTTTGAATATAAGAGACAGTTTACATCCGAACAATATAAAATTTCGCACATACAACCTTAGGAACGCTAAGAAGAGCCCTATATACATGAGATTTCGAAAATCCACCCCAAATCCTCATTCTCATTTCATTTCTATTTTCGTATTTTTTTCTATATATCACGAACTAATTAGGATATTAATTTGATATATGTACCTCAGCATTGTTAATTTAAATAACTTGAAATGGGGTATTGGATTTTTCGATATTTCACTAATGGGTGTAGTGGGTAAAATCCTTTTCACGTTTTCGTGGTTTTCATTCCGGAGTCCTTTAAGAAATTGTTCCGCTCTAATCAATCGAAGGATTCATTCATTGTAGAGTAATGGTTCGGTAGGTATGAAATTCTTTGTTTTCTCGCATACTCAATGAAAGAGTATTTCTTACTTCGTTTTCTTGAGGAAACGAAGGACTCAGAAGAATAATGTACACGCTCTGTTTACTTAGTTTTATGTCAAATTTGTATTTTCCTTCTTCCTGTATTTTAAAATAATTTGTAAATACCTACATAAGAGCACACAATACTGAAATTCCTGAGCATATTTGTAAACTTTCTTCAATGTATTTGGTTTTCGAAATTCGGAAAAGTGAAAATTTATCGTCACGAATTTAGAAAAATTTGAGAACATATAAATTTAGGATATTATTTAGGAAATCCAGGTATCTCCGAGAAAAACGAGCTAAAAAATCTCCCGCACTGTTGACACGTATTTAATACCAGAATGTCCACTCATGATTGTTTAATGATAATAATAATAATTTACTCTCCGGAAACAAGCAAGGGACCATCTTGTCAATTTCGATCAAGAGTCCTAAGGAAGAGGCGGATTCAAAAATTTCAGCAAAAATTCCTAGATAAGATAAAAATTTTGCTACTAGCTATAATACTAAGAGAATATCAACATGCGTGCAATTTAACCCAAAAAACTTACTTCACGTGTACAAATTATTATCGAACTATAGATTATTCTGAGTATAGTGTTTAAAAATCATAAGAATTGAAATAACACTAAATTCACGATTTCTTGATTCAATAAACGCACCCCAAGAAACAAGCCCAGAGAACCTGCATAAGAAATCCGCCTCTAGCCGAAGGAAAACCGGAGCAAAACCCGGGCCAGGATGGGGCTACAGAATTAATGTACACAACCTGCGAAAGTTAAGTACATATCAATACTAAATTAATATGAATTATAAGACACAACACAATCATGCAAGAAAATATTTTTGAAATTGTAATAAGTTATTTTAAAAGTACTACAGCAATGGCATGATAAAGTACAAGACGGAATTAACTTTTATTCAAATCAATAAATTCTTTAAACTGGTGCAGGAGGTAGTTTTTAACCGAGGATTTGAAGAGAATCAATTATATAATATTTTTTGTATTCTTCAGCAGGGAATTATATAGAACGATTCCCGAACGATGCGGTCCTCTTTGGCAAAGAGTGGTTGACACTCTAGGAAGACGAATATTATTACTATTGCGAGTATTGTGTTGGTGAACAAGACTGTTTCGTAGGAAGCAAAGGTGGCACTTCAGTAATTCGGTCTTAACAAACACGACCGTTTCATAAATATAAATGCAGGGATATTTAATTCCTTGAATACAAATTTACAAGAGTTTTGGAGGTGCGATTTGCCAAATTTTAAGTTTCCCGGGGTACGCAGGGTAGTTCTGTTAGTTCCCTATTATATGTCAGTATATACTCGTATTCATATTATGAGTTTACTCAAAAATTTAGAATACAAAAAAAAGTAGTTTCGTCCTCTTAATATAACGAAAACATCATTTCTCTAAAGATCTGAGAAGATTCTACATCATACAGTAGAAGACGCAAACTCGATACATAGCAAAAAAACATCAGTTGCGTTTTTATCACAGTTCATTCGTCTTTCTATCTGAAGCACCCTAAAGTTTATTGGAGTCTTCATAAAATGGAGTTGTTACGAGAAAATTCAACTGAAAGCCTCACCAAGTGCTCTTGAGGCCGGAGGAACCATACAAGCGAAGACAGTACCACTAGACCTCCACCGACGGACTAATTTCCTGAGACCAAGCTTATCATTAAGAAGCAATTGATTATAAGTTAACAGTACACAAATAATTAAGAAAGTAATTCAAGGCGGATTAGATGTAAAAAACTTTTTCATTGCGATTATAAAACGACATAAGACATACAAAAGAATATACGAGTACTTTGTACAACACTCGAATAAGAAAGCAAAATAAAACCATAACCAGAGGAGAATCTCGCGATATGTCGAACTAAGTATCTTACAGTCCTAAGATACCTGGTATCGTGCACTTGCTGATATGCACAATTTTTTATTTGTTTTGATTTGAGTCAATATGCTGATATATTAGCCGTTTGTTTCTGGCATTAACTCCATGATAGGAAATCGATTCAGAACAAATTCGTATTCATGAGAATAACCACAATAATTATGTACGTAAAATTGCTTTCAAAATGTATCACAACTAGATGTAAATCCCCTGGGGGATCAATATCTATAAAAACATCTAAAAAAATACTCACACAACGGAATAAAATGCTTAGAAAATTATTACACATAGTAACAACGAGAAAGAAATTAAATTTAAGAAATTAATTATCTAGATGAGGTTCATATGAGCGTACTCACAATCACATTTTAGCTTGCAAACAATTACAGAAACACACTTAATTGCTATAACGTAACTAAAAGAAATAAATAACAATAAATAAAATCAAACCAGAGTTGCTGAGAGCGGTCATGTACACGTCACTTCACATTACTACACTTCTCTACTTCAATCACCTCACTACACTTCATATATGTTCCTATTTCATCGAAGGAAGTTGACGGTTCCGGACTCATTTTGCTACATTAAAAGGTTTGCTGCAGGTGAGTTATTCCAGTCTACAATGCTTCTATTCGCAAAGGAGTATTTACCAATATCCGTTCTCTATTTCCTACATTCTATATTTTACGCTTGTGGTCGCCGCGACTAATGTAATTCGGTTTGTGTAACCTAGCGTTCACTGATTTCCATGCAGGCTCTCCCATGTAGGCTTTAAAGAGGGCACAAAGACGGGCTAATCTTCTTCGATCGGAAAGTGTGCCCCACTCTAAATTAATATTACGTGTGTTGTCCCTAACAAAATTAGCTTTTCTTTGTATTCGATATAATTCATTGATCTGTCCCTCCCTATTCGGATCCCAGCAAGCGGCTCCGTAATGAAGTGTATGCCAAGCTTTTAGATTTCGAGTTTCCTTTTCTAAGTACGCGTCTTACGAAGTTCAGCGCTCTCCAAGCTTTCTGCGTTGTGTATTTAACATGTTCTGTCTAATTTAAGTCACGAGAAATTATAACACCTAAGTATTTACAGTATGGAACTTCAGGAATAATCTAATGATTTAATGAGTAGTTCAGAGCACGTTTTATTTTTGAACTTGAAAAACATAAAGATTTATATTTTTAGAGGGTTTATTGTAATTTTATTCGTCTCAGCCCATTTTCACAATTCGTTTAGATCGCTCTGTAAAATATTTCGGTCTCTTGTCTTCTTTAATATTCCGATATATATATTTTTTTTTTAATGGGGCTTTAGGGCTCGTCAACATCAGAGGTCATTAGAGCCCATGCAAGTAGGGAAAAATGCAGTTTCGCACCATAGAGAAGAGCCATAATAACTCTTCCCCGTGTGTGGGACTCGCCGAATATCTCGACCATACCCACTAAAAAACCCTCCTGAAATCATCAAATATCCAAATAGAAAGATGAAAGAAAAGAAAACAGAATAAAATTACATTATATCACCAAAAAAGAAGGGTAAACAATTTTTTTAAATACTATATTTTCGCATTACAGAAAAGAACGATGAAAACAAAGAAGACAATAAAGATGAAAAGGGAATGCAAATTTTAAACCCTCCCGAGAACTTGTGGGAGGAGCCCCGATATACTCATAAAATTCAATTCCGATATATACTACAGTCATCTGCAAATAAACGCAATATCGAATTAATGTGGTCTGATATATCGTTAATGTATGCAAGGATTTTTTTGTGGGGCTTTACGGTTCATGTCAACATCAAAGGTCAATGGAGCCCGAAAAACTTGTACAGATAGGGAAAATGCAGTTACGCACTAGGGAGAGCCAACATGACTCTCCCTGCGTGCGGGACTCGTCGAATGATTCAACCCCACCCACTAAAAACCTTCCTGATCTACAACACCCCAAAACAAGTCTCACAAAACACATCAAATGGAGGGGGGGGCTAAAATGAAGGGGATACATAACATGAGGGGGGACAAAAAATGAGGGGTAGGGAAAAAATGAAAGGAATGAGGAAAATGAAAGATACCCTACCCATAATAGCGTCGGGATCGAAAAGAACAAGAGGTGACCAAGAAAGGTCAGGAAAGAGAAAGTTAACAGCCTGGCACAATTAAGTGGAAGCAATGCCAGACTCAGCTCGGGGTCCCGTGTTCGCCAAACACGTACTTACTAGATGTAGGCCCCCTGGGGGGGAGGGAAGAAGAAATAGAGGAAAGAGAAGAAGAGGAAAATGAAAGATACCCTAGATCTAATAGGGTCGGGATCGAAAAGAACAAAAGGTGACCAAGGGAGTTCAGGAAAGAGAAAGGAAGGAGCATGACACAAGTGGAAGTAGTGCCAGACTCAGCTCGGGGCCCCGTTTTCGCCAAACACGTACTTACTAGGTCCCCCGGGGGGTCTCATTAGGGAAAGGTCAAGAAAATTTGAATATTCGATCTCCATACAAGCAATAATGATACAACTACTGAAATCATTACATTTACGAAATCTTCAGCCCTGTAACCTCGCTGGAAAATATTCAATTTCTTGGGTGGAAGTTTCGCTGTTCGATAAAAAAGAATTGCAAGTTAAGAAGTTTATAATAAAAAAATAATTCGTTTAAATTGCTTTCGCTATATTGGGAAAATGTCTAAGTTCAGAGCAAAATCTTAATTTTCATTTTCCTCTGAAATTTATTACTGGGAAAGTAAAGTTCTACTTTCACTATCAATTCTCTTGGAATATCATATTAACATGATTTACCGTTTGCATCTCACACGGACTGAAAAGTGGATACTTCACAAATTTTTGATTTTGATTCCATTTTTACCATTTATCTTAATTCCAAATTCGATTTCGATTCCGTGAAAATTCGTGTTTATATTATATCTTCTCAATTACCTTTTAGATAAAATTTACGTTACATGGCGAGCCCTAAAACTTCATTAAAAATACTTAATTACTAGCATATATTAAGTGTCGATATCTACATCCTGATTGCTATTGATGTAAAACTCTGTTATCAGAAATTCATTATTTGTATGTAATCAATGAGTTCAAATTCAAAACACACAGGTTCATAACTTTCGTATTATTCCATCTCACACGTCTTGTGTGACTCTCGTGTGAAGGGTTGTATTTACCTTTATTACACATATCAACACTTATTACCTACTCAATTTCCGTACCTCCGTAGATGTACAGAAGAAGGTGCGTGTTTTTATAATCTTTTACTTAGCATGATCTGTTAGTAAATTTTGGGCAAAATCTTTAAACTGAATTTTCAAAAAATTCGCCGCAACAGATAGAGCTAAAATTGTAAAATAGATTGAGCTAACGTTTGTAAATCCGTTGACAATGCAATATTATGATATTTTACTCAAATAAAAACATTAATTTTTTTACATTACGATTCTATTCCGAGATAACTGCCGGGGGATTAATAAAAATATATACACTCTCTATCTTCATCGCTAAAATTATTTTTAATATTTTACGTTTAATTTTTTTTTCTTCAAAAACCTTGTCCGGCAAATTATTAAGAAAAAATATATTTCGGCAAGTACTTACTTACCAACTGTTTTATGAAATTAATTTACTTTTATGAACAATTTGCGCGACAACCTTTTTGAAGACTTCGACGTAAAAGATGAAATCATTTACAGCTACGTTTTATTTTTATTTGGACCTACTGACGAGAAATGTGTATGGAGGAATTGGCATTTGTCATTGCATTACCTTAATACATACCTAAACTTATTTCATTCGTTTTAATGCATAGTTTGTTTTAAAAAAGTGTTTTAATTCAATAGTATCCCCCTAATTCTCTTTACATTTAAATAAATAAGCGTTTTAAACTTTTTAATCTCCTCGACAAACCACGTTCATCGATGTCTTCCTGAAAGTATCCTTTTCCGAGAATTCACACGTGGATTTCGATAAATCGCAAATAATCACAGCATCTTTTATAGTCAATTTAAAAAAAGGAGAAGAAAACTGGATAGTTGTTGAGTATCTTGGAAAATTTATGTTAGTTTATAATATGAGAGCTACTTCTGCATGCCTTTCAGCGAATGTCGAAGTGGTGTAATGGGTAACACCCCTACGATCACAGCGGGAGTTTTACACGTTATTTTACATAATAAATTTAATCCATTTTTTGATAGTAATCAAAGCAAAACAATTTTTACTATCGATATTTACACACGAAGTGGCCATAAAATATTTAATCACAGATGTTTTCGGATTGGAAAAGATAAAAAATATTCGTTCTTCAGTATCGAAAACTGTATAATACACCCTGCGGTATTCGCAGTGAAAGAAAAGAAATGAGGGAGAAGTCTTAAAGCCGCTTGAAGGTTGAGGAACCAATGCCTGTTTTGTGAGATTGCGGAGTCGTCCTCTCGCTGTAGACACTTGGGTGTTATGCTAGTGTCAACAAAATCTAAGTGAATTTCTATTTGGATGCAGCATCATGCATCAGCTGGTTTGTAGAAAATTCAATAATTCATATGACGACTGTGACGGACGCAGGGCTTGATCTGCTAACCATAGATGGAAAGGACAATGCCTGAAGGACAACTCGACTGAATTTATATTAATCGAATACAATTTTGATGCGTGACATTATTTGTTTTTTGGATAAAGGTTATACTGAATCACTTGTAGAAGACATCGGAATAAAATTTATTATACTTTTTTATAATTTTACAGTTAATTCACAGGTTCGTTACATTGGTGAGCCTGATAAACCTTACAGTATACTCTACATAATAGTTACTATTTGTTATTTTATAAGTCCTGGAACACCAAAATGAACACAAAAATATTACGAAAAACAAAGTTTGTAAAGAATTCTTTTTGCTGATAAAGAGGGTGCCATTCTCAATATCTGGCGAGAAGGGTTCTTCTGACCTTTATGTTAGGAAACCTTATACATCAAATATACATACGCATAAAGAATACGCTCTGACCGAAGGGAAAAACATCCCGCGTCACAAAATATTTCGTTTCAGTCGTTAACCTACTAGTTCAGTAATCAAAAAAATAAAAAAGGCAAATCCAGGGTAAAATATTCTCAGTCGTTCTTATGTTCTCGGAGGGTAAGAATTCCATTACAACTTTTCTAGCACTAAAGCCTCTGTGTTTAGAGAAGTATTTAAAAAAAACTTTACTTTTTTTTTAGTTTTTAGTTTTAAAACGACAACACTTCTTGAGAAAAGTATAAGTATGAAAAAATAATAAACATTATTTTTCCTACAAATAAGGTCTTTTCGGATTTATTGTCCAACGAACAGATATTGCTCTGAAGTGTAGAAATTTTCTCCCACGTATCAAAACGAAATTCAAATGACAAATGCCTATTACTCGAAAACTAAAACACTTTTAGAGGACAGTGCTCGAGTCCAAGAAAAATCATATTAAATTTACTTCAAAAAGTATTAATAATTCTCTACGTCAAACCAATACTACCTTCATCTCATACTCAATAATACCTGGACACCCCAGCGATGATGATGTATATTTAAAACAAAATCAAACGTGTTTTGTTATGATTTTTTTTTTTTTGGTTGGGGGGGTTTTGTTATGATTATTGAAACTACTCGAGAACTGTACTCATGTATTACTCAGCAAAATATCCTGTTGACAATGGTGAATTAAAAAAAAAATCTGCACTGGGATTCAAAAAATGTACACCGTGGTCGCCTTATTTTTTGTGATGACCCTTGCCATCAGGAACACTAAAAATAAACAAGAATTAAATGCAAAACGTTCCCGTAATTTGGTAAGTGTATTGTCAATATCATGCGTATCACTGCTGAAAAATTTCATTTCTGGGCTTTAGAATTCTATAAAATTTACTAGTTGTATCGATTTACTCGATATATCGATGCTAAATATAGGTTTTTTATTCGCAATGCTGCATAGAATCTGGATCTGCCTAAACTGTCATATACCTTTACCGAACATAATGCAATATGGCCGCTTTACTCGAATTGCCAACTTCTACGTATTTAAAAAATACCTCAATAGATATAAATATTAGTTTAAAAAGCAACTGTTTGCAGTAGAAAACAACAAGTTAATAAAACGACATTCTAAGGCACAAGGTAATATTCGTTCAACGCGATCGATGGAAAAAGAATAGGATAGATAAAAGTTTGCGATTTGTATTGATGATATCCGATGATGGCGATAAACTTAAGTTCAAATAAATCACAAAACACTGCCGACATATTGCGAAATACACTTCGATCTACTACGCACTAATAACTTCGATAATAATACTTCGATCTTCTAATACACTACTATCATTTCCATTTTGGACATGCGTTGGCTACACTGTACCTGTAGCAAGATCTACACCAACATAAATGAATCAAAAATAATTAATGATCAGGATCTATAACCCACTGCATATGATTACGTTGAGGACAATAAACTAATAACTACTGCATCTTTACAATAAACTTATACAATCAGTGTGTAAATGTATTTTACGGTTATATTTTATAAATAACGTTACACGTCTTTGAAAATTAAATTGCACACTTCATGTGGCGAAAAATTAAAATAAATCATACAGACAGATCATGCAAATTAAAAAGCAATAAGCATGTTTTCATAGCTCTGAAAGTATCCAACGATTTATTTGTAGTTAAATGATATAAAATAATTGTTAGTTGGCGAAGTGACGAAACACATAGAAATCTCTTAAATTGCGGTAAACCTCACAGCCAGGTAACAAGAAGAAGAAAAAAAATCATTAACTATGATACGTAAATTAAGGTAATACCTTCAAGTCATGCTGTGCTATTTCTCTTTCTTTTTTCTGATGAAAATCTGTTAAATGTTTTCTAACATAAATGAAATTAATTTACTGCATATCGAATGTCCGCAAATTTCTTTGAGAAGTGAATATATATTTGATTGGAATTTTATGGTTTAAACAAATATTCCAGGTAATTACCCTGTGAGCAACAGGTGTTCAAACAATATTTGTAAATTGCTGTTCCTCAAAGTTTCATTTTCCATTCGTCTGAATACAGCACATTTTTACGATCAATTACTTTTATAACTTATCTGCGACAAACGTAGTACTCCAAGACAAAACTTTGGGATAAACTTGTTCATGGAAATGTGTTGGCACTAAACACGCAGCGAAACAACGATATAATTAATTTTTTGCAGGTTTTAACACATCATTCATAAATTACTGGCATGATGACTATTTATAAGATCAAAATTTGTTTTGTTACAGATAGGCCAGGAAAATATTACTCCACTCCTTTTTCATACTGTTTGTAATATTAGGCGAAAGAGACACCGAGAATTCTTGTAATTTGTTTCCAAAATAACCACATGGATTCAAGATAAAAGCCAATGTGGTTTACAGACGCATTTTGAAAACCATGAGGCACATCAGTATGGAATAATATCTACCAGGGACACGATATCAATCCGATGCTATACTCCTATAGATACTCCGGTTTCGATACTTGTGGTTTCAGCATCGATACTTTGATTTGATACCTTTTACGCATGAGTATTTTGTATCAAGTATTGTATCGCAATAAACAGGAAACATTTTTAATACAACTTCAACCCGCAATTTCTGTTGTAGTTGCAGTTAATGAGAAATTGTACTTAGATAAAGTATAAGAAATAAAAGTATTTGTTATAACATTAATTCTTGATTGAAGTTATCCTGTCCATTCAAAAACTCTCACCATTTTAATTTTACGATGAAATATATTTCTAGTTTTTGCAAATGTATCTGTCGGTATTGGGAGCTTATGCCTTATTGTGTAAGATAAGATCTTTCATCCCTTTGTATGGCATCCAAAATCATTTCTATCAATTCTCTCATACCAAAGTGCTTTTACAAGTAAATGTGGAGTACCTACAACCATTTATTTTCAATCTCAAAAGAAGCAGTGGATACGCTTAATAATAAAATTTTAAAGTCATTTTAACTCGAAGATTTGTACTAATTACATATTCATTGCATTACTCTAATAATAACTATTTCAAAGCGTAATCATTTTTCAAGCATTAATCCAGGAAATTAATGATATATTTATATCAATACCCAATATCCGATACTATCCACCTCCTCCATCTCAAATTCCCTGGCTTTTCCCTGACCATTTGATTGAATTTAACTGACTATTATTACACAACGTTGGCATACAGGCAAAAATTACTGCAACAAATAAAGAAAACAATACTCAAGAAGAAGAAATTTTATAGAAGTAACAAAGAAATATACTAAAAGGAAATTATCAATAATTCGTACAATATTCTACAATTAGTAAAGAAACATTGGTCCGAGTCATTTCAATGGTAAAGAGTCATTGAAGATTTTCTTTTAAAAATACCACGGTTATCAGATATATGAACAAAACAAAGCAATCACGTCGATCACATCTAGACGTGGGTCGTTGCAACTGGAACTGCCTCTGCAACTGGAACTGCCTCTGGAGCTGGGGGTTGGAGCGAAGGCTGCTTCCTAGCAACAGAAGTATACTACAACGAAAGGGTTACCACTCCACCTTAACACGTCAGAGCTGCGATTGCAAACCATCTCACAGTGAAGTCGATGCAACGACAAAAACACTTCCATAGACCATTGATAAAATTGTAAAAAGTTTTCTTTTTTTGGGGGGGTGGGGCTTTACGGCTCATGTCGACATCAAAGATCATTGGAGCCCGAAATACTTGTATAGGTAGGAAAAATGCAGTTACGCACTAGGGAGAGCCAACATGACTCTCCCCGCGTGTAGGACTCGCCGAATGACTCAACCATACTCACTAAAAACCCTCCTGATATTCAACACACCAAAACATATCTCACAACATACATCAAATGGAGGGGGGGCTACAATGAGGGGGACACATAACATGAAGGGGGACAAAAAATATGGGGGGACAAAAAATGAGAGGTAGGACAGAAAATGAGAAGAATGAGGAAAATGAAAGATACCCTAGCCCTAATAGCGTCGGGATCGAAAAGAACAAGAGGTGACCAAGGGAGGTCAGAAAAGAGAAAGGAAGGAGCNGACTCATCTCGGGGCCCCGTGTTCGCCAAACACGTACTTACTAGATGTAAGTACCTTTTAAACAAAGGTCATTGGAGCCCTAAAAACTTGTACAGGTAGGGAAAATTCAGTTACGCACTAAGGAGAGCCAACATGACTCACCCTGTGTGTGGGACTCTCCGAATGACTCAACCATACCCACTAAAAACCCTCCTGAATTACAACTCGAAAATCAACATATCTCAAAACATTACATATATCATTACAAAATTAAAATGAAAATGAAAGATACTCTAACGTCGAGATCAAAAAGAACAAGAGGTGACCAGGGAAGGTTAGGAAAGAGAAAGGAAGGAGCCCAGCACAAGTGGAAGTTATGCCAGACTCAGCTCGGGGCCCCGTGTTCGCCAAACACGTCCTTACGAGATGTAAGTCTCCTGGGGGGAAACGATATGAATGATACGAACGATATGAAATGCATGTATTCAGAATCAAGTTTAGTTTGGCATAAAAATGAAACCGAAGTTACGAGAAAATGCCATCTTATTTGATAATAAAGATACATTAGTGTCAAACTTTGGTTTATAACAGGGCATCGAGAGAAGAAACTCACGCTCGTAGCATTTCGTTATATCGTTAAAATATTTTAAAAAAAACGACACACTCGTTGCAACAAAAGATTTGAGAGGAACCGAGTGTGACTATGGCGACAGATTCATTCAAACGGAAGCATTTGGTGGAGCTGCTTCGGAACTGTCACAGACTGGAATAGTCTGAGACCCCAGTAATCACATCCTACATAAGAAACAACTGGGTGCTTTCCCAATAAGTGAAGAAGCGGAGTTGTTGGGTTTGAATGGTTTACTGCCTCCGCATTAAACCTAATCGAAGGGGGGGGGGAATATAGGAATTAACAATTCGGCGATCTTTTAGATGTTTTCCCTGTGCTGTCAAAAAAATTCCCTTACTTCTGCAGAATCACAAAATTGCGGGTTTTCCAGTTTTATCGCCATTCTATATGCCCTTCTTTCTGCAATTAACGTCTCTGGATACGTGGAAAAAGGAAACTGGTCGCTTGCCCTTCTCTGGATATTCCCGTTCGTTTTATGTTGTCGCATATGAAGAAAGTATCCTCATCAGTGCAGAAATCTCTTAAATTGCAGTGAATCTCACCGCCAGGTAACAGATAAATTACGTTATGTTAAATGAAAATGGGAGAAAATCAATACAGTAATATTTTTCTGGTTTTTGAAACATAATTTATTTTGATTAGGTACAAATATCTTTAAAAAAACATTAAAATTGTCTAATTTTATTTTATTACATATTATTAAGAACGAAATATATATATGTAAAATAAAAGTATCCATATTTTTATATTGTTTTCCTAGCAGAAGTTCAAAATTTTGGAGTTTCGCAATTTTATAAATCACAGGAGTCACGACACGTTTGTTTAAAGTTGTAGTCTATGAGCTTACGTACCGTTTTATTTTAGTTCCGTATATATACGTGAACTATGTTCCTAAAAACGTACTTTGAGATGGATCATCTTTTAATCATTAAACGCAATATACTACGTTGTTCGATTCAAATGAGTATATTTTTCTTAATCACATTTCGAAATAATTTTCAAAAATGATTTGTATTTCGCTGTAAGTGTATGATTGACTTAGTGAAGATTCATTCTTTCTTAAATTTCCTTTTAAATAATTTCATTATTCAAAACATCCGAAATCAATAGCCGATTTTCCAAAAATTTCCCAATCACATTTACAATTGAAAATAACGCTCGGTAAAAACATAGATCATTCGTATAAAAATATATTATATCAGAAATGTATTTACAACTACTCACTTCATTCATAAGACAAAAATCCAATCCAATGCCTCAGGTCAAATATCTGTAGGAATTTAAATAGGTTTAAAAGTGTCTGTTCTTTTTTCCCAACCATGTCGTCCAATCTATTGGGTAGATTGTGTCTCCGTCGGCTGGCACTATATCTGAGAAAAATCATTATTAAATGATAAATAAAAATTTAAAATTTAATAATAATTTTTTGTGTATTCGTTAATATTCTAAAATTATTTTTCATTTTAATCGTACTACTTCCTACATGAACGAGTAATTTTTTATTTGTACAGAGGTAAAAGTAATAACTTCTATTCTGGGACGCGACTATTTCCCGCCTCGCCGCTTCCCTGTACCATTAGAGGGTAAGAAATAATAGTCTCAAGCTCCTGTCAAGAAACTTTCAGGTGAGGTACTTGAATTTTTTTTAAAACAAAACATGTGAAGGAAAACCATACTATTTTTTTAAAAATTCAACAAGACTGTTAAATTAAATAAACATTTAATTAACTCTTGACTTATTAAACTAAAAAATACATAAACAAGAAACAATTGAGCAATCAAAATTGGATTAAGCAGAATGGTGAAATACGAATCTAAGTATATAGATAATTACACAATTGGCACACCAATGCATCAATTCACAGACTACTTGTGTATTTTAGTATTACATAGAATCAATGCTTGATAAAACGAAATAAATATCCAAGAGTCAACAAGACTTATGATTAGAACGAAAATTCTTATATTAATAGTGCCCTTTGATCAACACAACAATACGTATTTCATTATTACATAAAAATACTGTTTGATACATTGAAAGAAATATCCAAGAACCAAATGACTTATTATTAGAATGAAAGGTTCTTTATTACGGGTGCATTTAATTAAGTGTTCAAGATCATGCCACTCCGTAATGTTTTATATTTTATTTTCCTTCTGAATTTGATATAATCAGTGGGGATTTGTCTCGTAATAAAAAAAAGGTGTTCTGCTCCAGATTACACTGACGAGACCATTTAGAGAACCATTGAAACAGCTGATATCAAAATAAACACATGTAATCAGTTATTGCGGAGCAATTCTTGTTTCAAGTCAATTTGAAATAACTGATAACAAAAGGAACACATGTAACCATTTATTGCGGAACAGTTCTTGGTTAAAGTCATGAACACCCACACATATTCAATACGTGGATTGTCACCAAACACAGTACGTTAAGAACTTAAAAGGTAATACTCAATCTTAGGAGTCCAGCTGGCGTTGTCTTCGGTCTGTAGCTCGATGTCTTGAAGTGTCGGGACACGCACTCGCATGGGAGTACAGTGATGCACACGCTAAGTTGGCGGGCGCGAATTGAAGTAGTGACCAGAAGCATTCACACACACGAATGTAAATATAGGATGGGAGCAAATCCCGGTCGCGTGCGGCAACTTGTGAAGGTGCTCTTAAATGTAATTTAATAATACGACTTGATGTTACTCGCTCTATAATAAAACGAATAGAAAATTAAATGAAACTAAGTAATCAGGCTGAGAAAGGAAAAGACCGACTTTGAAGTCGGGTGGCTGTTGGAGCGAACTTGAATGTCCGTCTGAGTGGGCGAGTAGTGCACGAATGAGTGCGGATGCGAGGGTGAAACAGATCAGGTAGGGTGCTGGAGTGAAGGGACGCCCGTCTACTGGCACTATCTTACGGCGAGCTAATGAAGCTCAATGCTAATGCGTGCAAATTTTGGTAAATGAAAGGTGCAGGAATGGTGCGCTTTCTGGTGAAAGGCGTTTCGCCTAACAAAGGCCAGCTACCGCAGCCCGCATTTTGGGGGTGAGAGGGTGCCAAACGTAGCCTCGCTGACAGGTGCTTAGGAGCAGATACCCTCACTTAGGGCAAGCGTTATTTCCCAACTGGGGAGAATTATGTGTGCCGAAACAAAGACAAAAAAACTAAGAAAAATAAAGTAAAATTTCTGCGCAGAGCTTTGAAATTCAACACACGCGCTTCGTGGGGCAGGCATAAAAGCTGCACACTTTTTTTGTTTCTAAATTCGATTTTGATATTTTTATTGAGTACTAAACATACTTTGTTTTTGTTGCAGAGTAGTCTAGTCATTTGCAGTTCAAAACAGGGTCTACATGGTTTGATTTTGAGAAGCACTGATTTATTTGCTCATTTACGATTTTGAGGACGTTGATTATAAATGACTGCTTCATACTCTCGGGAGAGTTTGAAAAATATATTTTTAAGGTTTAAAGTTAAAGAAAATAGAAAGAAAACACATGGAAGTCACTCTCAAATTGGACGAAACAGTTTCGGTATCCGATCTTGGTCACGAATAAAATTGAAAAATGTTGGATATTGAAACCGTTTCGTCCAATTTGCGACTTTCCCTTGAATTTGTATAAAGAGTAAGGTTTGGCATCACAAATTTTTAAAGTGAGGCTTTTCAGCTCGCCGACATCGAGGTCAAGATATCTACGAAAACTTCAAAATTTTACGGATCTAACATGAGAATGTTGATCTTGCAGCACATGTTTTGACGACATCTTATATCCACGTCAAAGAAAGGCTTTCGTGATGACCAAGAAGGACTTGGCATCATAGTCAGTACAGGTTATCTTTAGAAACTTAACATAACCAATGATTCTATCATTCCTAAGAAGGACCTGACCAGAATGACGAATCTTTTTTCGCATTATTTTTTATAGTTTTCGTACAACGTTGACTTTATTTTTTTTAACAATAATTTACATCATGAGTTAAACCACATAATTCAGATACATAATACAAATTGATTAAAAGGTTATAAACTGTCTTAGCTTTTCCGTATGTATTGTTTCTGAGAACGTTGTCATGAATTTAGTAATCAATTAAAATGGAACGGAACTCAAGAGTTGAATTTTTTTGTGGGGTTAGGGTTAACGACTCGTCGACATCAAAGGTCATTAAAGCCCTAAAAACTTGTACAGGTAGGGAAATGAAATGACGCACTACGGAGAGCCAACATGACTCTCTCCGCGTGTGGGACTCGCCGAATAACTCAGCCATACCCACTAAAAACCCTCCTGAATTACAACATACCAAACCATATCTCAAAACATA
>NNCF01129320.1:75224-86084 GCA_002313205.1 Laupala kohalensis
AGAAAGAGGAAAATGAAAGATACCCTAGCCCAAATAGCGTCGGGATCGAAAAGAACAAGAGGTGACCAAGGAAGGTCAGGAAAGATAAAGGAAGGAGCCTTGCACAAATAGATGGAAGTAATGCCAGACTCAGCTCGGGGCCCCGTGTTTGACCAACACGTACTTACTAGATGTAAATCCCCTGGGGGAAACAGACCAGACTTAGTGCTAAAAGATGAAGTAAAAAAGACAACCTATTTGATAGACATAGCTGTGCCAAACACTCACAACCTTCAGAAAACAATTCACGAAAAATATCAGAAATACAGTGACCTTAAGGCAGAAATACAAAGGATATGGAACATGGAGAGACTTTACATACTACCGGTAGTAATGTCATCTACAGGTGTCATCCCTATCTCCCTCCACAATAGTATTAGCATGCTAATTTTTTGTGAGGCTTCATGGCTCATGTCGACATCAAAGGTCATTAGCACCCTAAAATTCTGTACAGGTAGGGAAAATGCAGCTACGCACTAGGGAGAGCCAATATGACTCTCCCCGCGTGCGGGACTCGCCGAATGAGTCAAGCATACCCACTAAAATCCCTTCTGAATTACAACATACCGAAACATATCTCTAAACATACATCGGAACATTAAGGACAAAATGAGGGGTGACATAACATGAGAGGGGACAAAGAATAAAGGGGAACAAAAAATGAGAGGGATGAAAAAAAATTAGGAAAATTAAAGATACCCTTACCTTTACAGCGTCGGGATCGATAAGAACAAGAGGTGACCAAGGAAGGTCAGGAAAGAGAAAAGGAGCCTAGCAAAAGTATGTGGAAGTATATGGACGTCTCCCCCCCCCCCATAGAGCTTATTGCCTTATAGACAGTTATCTGTCTATGTATCAAGTTTCATTGAAATTACTCCAGGCACTCCAGAGTTGTGGAGGGATACATACATAAAATATTTCACCCCCCATTTAACCTCTTTAGGAATGGATTTCCGTAAAATCGTTTCTTAGCTGATGTTCAAAGGGATCCTCTCTACCAAATTTTGAGTTTGTAGGCTTTGTAGTTTCTGAGATTTTGTGTTGAATCAGTGAGCGGTGTATATATATATATATATATATATATATATATATATNTTATACACCTATATTCCTTCATCATAAAGTCGCAAGTCTTTGATTAATTATTAATTTTTTTAATATATTGAACGTTAATAGCACATAGTAGTGGTAGCAATGGATTCAATGTGGCTCTGTGGATAGAGCACTGAGTTGCTGGCTGGATCCACTGTGAGGTGGGGATTTTTCATCACGCCTCAACATCCAGACTGGCTCCCAGGCCTACTCAGCCTGCTACAAAATGAGTACCAGTATCTATCCTGGGGTCGAACCGGTCGGAGCGAGATGCCGACCACATCTCCTCCATCTAGTGCCGGGGTCAAGAAAACGCGCGAGCTCTACCCTCCGCGAAGGCCAAAGTGGTGCCAGATAAGAAAAAGTGGTAGCAATATCAGAATTAGTCTCGCTATCAGGCAACTACAATCGATCTTGCATCGCTGACTTCGGTCTTGAGACCAAGAAAGCAAGACCAATACGCGAATCTCTAGAAGTAATCTGTACATCAAGGGAACAGAGGATCTGAATCATTAGGGAACTACAACTAAAAACAATAAATTGCCTGATCCTATTTTTGGTCGTACGAAAGACATCATTGGAACTAAATCTATCTTAATATTATCATCCCAGTTAACATCAATTTCAGAAACAGGTTTTAATTCAGCAGATATTCTAATGATTACTCTCATTAACTGGTTCTTCGCTTTCCTCTCACATTTCGACCTTCATACTCCAGGAAAATTCCTTTACTTGTCTTATTTGAAATATGTAGCGTGTATCATGTAACTAATTCGTAATTTATTTATAAAAACCACTCTGATAACTCTACCGTTCAGAATTTAACGATCTCGGTCGTTTATAATTATATTTATTGTAACGTATAAACATATCTTTTCTTTTCTTCAAGTTGCATTATTTTTACAGATCTACTTGAGCTGACCAAGCTGGAACGAAGTTATTTCGAATGTAAGTATTAAAACATTACATGTAATACAATTACGATAAATGAACAGGGAAGAACAATCCAAGGAAGATTGAATATCGGGATAAAGACAAATTGGGATTGCATGGAACAAATCAAGGAAGTTAAAAGATTATCTAAGTAGAAGCACTATACTTGAAGACGCTAGTTGAATAACTTTGAAGAAAAAATACACAATAGTAAATAGGATGATAGTAAAAACCCGCTTAGGATCCGCTTGCACCGCAGAGTGTAATCATTATTAGTATTATTAATAGTTTTATAATTAGGTCTTTGGGGAGCGTAAGCTTATAGATCTGGGATTAGATATACCTTTAAATTTCATTCTGGAAATGATTGAAAGGAAGGTACGGTTAAATAGCGTCTCCACGACGCTAGAAATATAACCTTCTCGTCTAAATGTCCCTTATTCATTACGACGAGAACGTTCCAATTCGAAACCAGTTCATCGCTATGTTTTCTCAAAGAATTCATGTAATATTTGGTCATTCGGTCACTACGTAGAAAAGGAACGAAACGTTTTTCTGATTTACAAGGATGGGGAAGAAAGTTAATTTTTATTTATTTTTTGCAACACATAACCAACAGGATATGCAACAGTTTCAAATCACTCATTGAAATATCAGAAAAACTCACAGAACAGAAAATTACGAGCCTACAAAACTTTTTGCCTGGGTTTTGGATGAAATACGTTGATTTGGACTAAAATTGTTGAGCTGAATTCAAAAATAGCATTTATTTTTCCAAACGTCAGGATATTTTACAATCATTAAGACAAAATTTACGTAATAGTCAAATTTCGGCTATTTCTGTAACTATCTGCATCGCAAAAACCTTTCTACAATATTTAAAAATAATAGCACTGAAAAAAGTACGGAATTGGAAAACTAATTACTGATGTAAACAAATTCAAGAATTTCAGAAATATCTTAAATTCAGATAAACCTCATCGCCAGGTAGCAGATTAATTGTGTTATGATCAATGAAAATGTTGTAAACTCCAGAAATGGAAAATACCGTCCCACAATCAAGTACTGTCTAAGAGAGTCGCCCCAATTGAGGATTCTAATCTCTATGAGAACACTTCTAAGGTCTGAGGGTCTCGAAAGTTGAATGTCAATGATGAACTGGAGGAAAGGCGAATGAGGTGGTGCAGTTGGTGAGTGCATCAGAGCTTTAAGCTGAATGCACAAAAACTCGGTCCCGTCTGCCATTCAATAATCATTCAATAATACGTAATTATATTCAAAAATGGTATGTATCAATACGAGAAGGTGCAATGTTTCATCTTCCCGTATCTTAAAGAAACCAGATAATCGAGAAAATAGGATCTAGTGCGGAAAATTAATGAATTATCCTATATAAAACTACAGCCAACCACATACATTTGATTTCCACTCCTAACAATGACATATATAATGTAGACTTGAAAGGTCCACGTTTTTTCTGATCCCCGGGCTATTTACCGAAATATGCAAACTAAGATTATTCTCAGAATTTGTTTCGCAGAGCTGTCACTTTTTAACTACAAAAGACACATAAATAACAAAATGAATCGGATCACTTGACACACACTAGAGATGTCATTATGCATCAATAAAATTAACTTACATACCTGCATTCTAAGCGCCATTTATTTTATTTTTACTTTCTGGTGGAGGCCTACCTCGAGGAATGTTTATTGTTGGAATGGAAGGAAAGCTAAGTTAAGCGTTAGCTTTGCAGTCTCATTTCATTTATTTTTTTCTTATACCTCGAGGGTCCTCTTTGGATCCCTAGGTTGCAGGAAGAAGGCTGCTTTAATGTTTGATTGATACACAATTTTTTGTATCAAAAATTAATAAACCCATTAAAAAAATTTCATTAAAATAAACCAAGCCAAAACATAAAACATCTCTATCTAGACGACGTGAAGAAACTCCTCCAGTCCGAAATTTGTAGGCACCAGAGTAGTCCATTGGAAACGTATCCAGCAGTCGACTTGTCCTTTTTTTTTTTTTTTTTGTGGGGCTTTAGGGCTCGTCAACATCAAAGGTCATTAGAGCCCTGAAAACTTGTACAGGTAGGGAAAATGCAGTTACGCACTAGGGAGAGCCAACATGACTCTCCCCGCGTGTGGGACTCGCCGAATGACTCAGCCATACCCACTAAAAACCCTCCTGAANCGTACTTACTAGATGAAAGTCCCCTGGGGGGGACTTGTCCTTGATCAACATATGCTAAAAGGCACGTAACTTTACTGGCAATCATCCAATATGGCTGCCCAACACAATTTGTATACTTCAAAATAGTGCCATATCCGATTTAATATTAAGATTAGTTACAAAAGTGATTATTTGCAAAAAGATAATTTAATAACACAAAGAGACAATATTATTCGTTCCACACACTAATGCTCCAAATGCCTTTTGAACGTTTCCTAATACGAGGTCAAGCAGAAAAGTAATGAGACTGATTTTTTATTTACCAAAGTTTTTATTTTTTTTCAAACATCAATGTTATCTCCTTCAAAGTAGTTCTCTTGGGCAGCTACACACCGATGGAGACGTTGTTCCCAATGTTTTCTACAGTCCCGAAATGACGACCTTTGAGGATATTTTTCAGTTTAAGAAAAAGGAAATACTCACAGGGACTGAGGTCAGGTGAATAGGGGGGCTGGGGAACCACAGGAATGACTTTTGATGTCAAAAATTCTGTTATGGAGAGGGCAGTGTGACATGGGGCGTTGTCATGATGGAGCATCCATTTGTCTGCAATGTCTGGTCTCACGCGAATGACCCTTTTTCTAAGTCTTTCAAGGACGTCTTTATAAAAAACTGGAGGAACAAATTCTTTGTGGACGATTCCCCTTCTGTCCAAAAAACAAATCAGCATTGTTTTGATCTTCGATTTGATCATTCGAGCTTTCTTTGGTCGAGGAGAGTTTGCAGTGTGCCACTCCTCACTTTGCCTCTTGGTCTCAGGATCATATTCAAAAATATATGATTCATCACCTGTGATCACACGACTAAAGAAATCTTGCTCATTAGCGATTCTGTCAAGAAGATCAAGACACTTGTTTTTTCGATTGTCCTTCTGCTGAATTGTGAGGTTTTTCGGCACCATTTTGGCACAGACCTTTCGCATGTGCAAATGTTCACTCAAAATTTGATGAACGGTAAATCTGTTCAAATTTAATTGTTCACTCAACATTCTTAATGTTAAACGATGGTCTGATCTCACAAGAGTGTTCACACGTTCGATGTTTTCATCAGTTTTCGAAGTTGAAGGCCTCCCTGAACGGTGTTCATCTTCAACGTGTTCTCTGCCTTCCAAAAACGATTTGTGCAAACGAAAAACTTGAGCTCGGGATAAAGAATCTTCCCCATAGGCCTGTTTTAACTTTTCAAACGTCACACTTGCCGATTCTCCAATTTAACACAAAATTTAATGGCACAACTTTTCTCCAAATTCCGCTGCTCCATTTTGCTTGACGCACAACCAAAACACAACTTCACTAATAGCAGTCACAAAAATCACGTAGTTAACGGAAGGAGTTGAAACTCGCACTAATATGGGAGGGTACTGATACACTTGCCCTAACAAGGACAACAGCGCAGCGTTGCCAGATCGCTTGTAGTGTTGCCAGTCTCATTACCTTTCTGCCTGACCTTGTATTTAACGTGAAATTAATGTTACTGTCAGGAATATTTATCTCCAACAGTCGTCTGATGGTTAAGAAAGTGTAATGCCAAACAAAGTCAAAGTGCAGCACGTCAGTATCGATAACTGACGAAAAAGTTTTGTTCAGAACTTTGGGTTCTCTCATTTTATTCTTCGAAACACGAAAAGATTCGTGTGACGGTGACTTAATCCGATAACTCCCAAAATTAATCAATAATTAGTCTTTAATAGAAATTTACACAGCAGGAAAAACGAAAGGGGGAACATTTCTCTTGTAGAGCGATTTAAAGAAAAATGTACAATCAAGGCTTATGTAAGATATTTCATTTTCATTCAATAGTTATCGATTATGTTTAATGAGATCAGTGACCCACAAAACGATATACATTACCTCCAAAGCAAATGGCAAAGGAAGAGAAATATCTTGTACATATCCTCGCAGAGCTCTTATTCGAAGTTCAGGCCACTAATTTGACAACTCAGTTCTATAAAGAAATCAGAAGTAGTAAGAAAAAATTGGATTATAGAATCCTTTTTATGTTTTCTTTAATACTCTTGCAATTGCATTCACGCCAATAAGTCTAATATGATTTTGTGTATACACAAATATTAGTAGATGTGGAGAGTACAAATGTTCTCTGTAACTTAGTAAATAATGCTGGGTTCAAATTAGAACCCGTGATTTCCGAACTGACCGCATGGAAACAATTTCAAACCTGAAGCCAGTACATTCTCGTAAATGTCAAACCGATGGTGTAAAATGGAAAAGTCTCAGCGAACAGAACATGGGATTAAAATCCAAAATTATCATTATATTTTCGTTCTTGGTTTAATCTCAATATCGAATATTCTAATGCTCCATCTCTTCTATTTAACTGATTCTCCTTTTGCCAAGACACTTCAAGGTGAAATGTCAGTACTTTCTATGAATTTTTTTGATTTTGAGGTTTTAACAGCTTCATACCTAATGAATAACAAAGTTATAGTCAACCAAAAAATGTTTCTTTGCCAAAACCGGCTTTCGACAGCTTATACTGTCATCGTCAGTGGCCTACAACGCCATTATCAAATTTTAATTATAAGCTTCATACCTTCCACAAAATATTACCACAAATTGAAGATTCGAAGCATTTTAAAACTCAATCGACATGTAATCTAATAGTATAATATATTAGGAACAACAAATTTCAATTAGCAGTTTTCTCAAACCGACTTTCCTACTATTAAGGTATCTTTTACTTGACAACCAGTGACTCAAATTTACCGAGAAAGCAATAAAAAAAATAGGGGCTAAAATATTTGAAATACAAACATTCATAATTAAATTTTCGATTAAATAATTCTAGTTCCCAAAACTAAATGGTGTGTTAGTATTGCGTTCTTTAAAAAAAATTGCAAAAGTATTCTCATAATTATTTTTATATCCCAAAATCGTCAGAAACGTAACTCGAACTTTATATCATAACTTGTATATAAAAAACATTTTTACATCTGTATACGTATTTGTAGAGTGCAAATTGAAATATAATTACTTTCTAAAAAAAAAAATTATTTTGATCTCTTATCCTAGATCACCCTGCCGTTAACAATGTCATTACAGGGTTCTGATTGATTAATCTCCATTTACAAACTCTTTTACTTCTTCACCTACTTATCACCACAATTTCCATTTACAAACTCTTTACCTTACATACCACTCTTTTTCTATGCTATCTTCTTGGCATCACGTAAAGTTCCAACTTTTCTTATGTACGATAAAAATTAATTAAATTCAGCTTCGTCATGTATTAATTTTTCCTTGTTGCTTCTCTCTAAATTGTCAATACGTTTATAATCTGTTCGAAATTTAGCTCTCTCCTAGCCATATAAATCACATGCACAAAGAACATGGTTTTCATTTTCCTCAACCCTGCCACACAAACAATTTGTCTCTACATCCTTTCCAATGCTCTTCTTTAATGTTACAAAAATTTCCATGGCCTATGAGAAATTCTATCATAATCTTGTTTGGTTTGCACCATTTTTTGTTCCTATGTTTGAAGGTTACATTAGGTATGTACGAAAATGTTTTCCTGCCTTTACAGTCTTGTCCCATCGAATTTGACAACCTTCGATCAACTCTTTGTTATTCTTCTTCTTCTTCCTCCATATTCATCTTCTTTGTTTATTTTCTCCCCATTGAGTGTTATTTCCCGTGTTTCTTTCAGATATTTCCGAAATATAGTTTTCTGAATTAGTAAATCTATTGGCAGTGTTCTTAACAACACCACTATTGCATCCGAAGGTACTGTTTTATAGCGACCACTCAATTTTATTAATCATAGCCGTTGTGATTGCCGTAGTTTTTGTTTAACATTCTTATATGCCACTACATGGCCCCACACATCACATCTGTAACATATTAACTGCCGTATGGCTCTTTTATAACGCTTTACCACATCTTCATTCCTAACATTGAATTTTGTATACCGCACTCGCATTAATTCATAATATGTCTTTTTCGCTTTTTCTCTTACGTAATTCAGATGGTACCTAAACAATAATTTTTTATCTATCATTATTCCTAAGTACTTAAACCTGCGCCAAACCTTTGTTGTCGTGCCCTAACCTAGTTGTCGGTTCTCGTCGTTCCGCTACTGGTCACCCAATCCTTTTTTCTCCGGATATCTTCAATTTCATCTTTTCACAACTCTTCTCGTATACGTTTAGTACCTCCTATCCTTTCTTCTCTGGATGCCTTCGACTCCCACCTTCCTCAAACAACACTAGATCGTCCGCAAAAGCAACACAATTTACGTTCTTCTCCTGCAATTCTTTTAGAACTTCATCCATTAATATGCTCCATAATATGGGACCGCAACTGCTGCCTAGCGGGCATCCGACTGACAACTCGCGTACTATTTTCTCTTGCCCAATATCCATGTATGTGTCTATTCCCAAAATATGAACACAATATGTTGTATATTTCCGCTGGTACCTTCTTTTCTTGCAAATTCATGAATTTAATTTCCCAATCTGCACTGTCGAATGCTCCCGCAATGTCCAGAAATAAACACATACCATTCTTGCCATCTCTAGTCTTCATGATATTTATTAGATCTTTCATGGCATTCGCTGCCCCAAGTCCGTACCTGAAACCGTATTGTTTACTGTTTAACAGTTCTCCCTCTTCCAAATGTGTTATCCATTTATCCAGTACCTTCCCCACAATTGGTATCAGAGTAATTGGTCGATATGATTTCGGATTTGTAGGTTCCCTATCATTTCCTTTCAAGAACAGCTGAGTCTTACCCATCTTCCAGACATTTGGGAAGTATCCATTTCAAATGCAATTATTGTTTACCGCATTCAATTTAACATCTATATATTTGAACCCTCTTCACAGGTTTTTCCATCAAGTCTCGTCTTCCGTGTTTTAGTTTCTCGATTATTTGTTTTTGCTCTTGTAGTTCCATCCTCATTCCTTCTTCATTTCCTTCGCGCCTCATCCACATTTTTCTATCTCCCGAAAAGTTAAATATTTTATCTAGTAGTTTCTCTCCCGCTTCTTTCCAATCCCTCGCATGACATCCGTTTTCCTGTACGCTGTGCCATATTCGTCTTATTTGCTTCTGGTACCACTATCTTAATTTGAGCTCTCACCTTGAGATAGCCCTCTTCCTCCCCTCCATCACTTTCCGCTTAGCTGTATTCCTCGAGCTCTTAAATTTTGACAAATATTTTGTCCACAACCGCTATCCCCACTCCTCCCCCCCGGTCACTTCTCGTCATCTGTAGCTCATCTATTGCTGTGTCCACGTCCTCTTCTACATTTATATTCTTCTATGTATTTTCTTGCTTTTTCATTTCTGCATCAAATTGCTCCCAGTTAAATTTCTGATAATTTGCATCTTCAATCATTTATCTCTGTATGTATTTTAGGGCTTCGACTTAGGAAACATGACCTTACCCAGAGGAGGTTTTACCTAAGACTGTCAAATTAAACCTGAATATTCTCTGGCAGTAAAATACTGCTCGCAACAGCATTTGGATAAATAGCACTTTTAAGTAAATAACAATTTGTTGGCTTTCTGGTTATATTATGACACGTACGGAACTATTCTTATTCTAAGGAGTGTGCTGTAATGTTAAACACGCCTCTACCTTAGAACCCATGATCGGAATTGATGGGATGGTCCCTTGCGAGCTTCCGGAGAGTAAATTAGTTTACCGCCCTACACGTGGTCATGCGCGGGTTCAAACTACTCTTTTGACAGTAAAGTTTATAAGCAGTTTTCGTTATTCGATATCCGTATCTCGTATCCGAAATTCTTAATGACGAGAAAGAGAGTTAAATTGCTCGAAAGGACTCGAAAGATTTCCCGCTCGGATACCACAACGTCTACAAGACAGTCACTCTATAACATCTTTGCTCTCATAAATGGCGTTACCTTACTGATAACTCGAAATTTCTTCTCTTTCTACGTGATAGTCGACGCGTGAGAAGGATTGAAATATGATCTTTTAACGAAGGCGATCACAATGGCTGTGAAATAAAATGTTGTACACGTAATAACACATTATTCAATATATTTGATAAGAGTGATATCGGAATACTTGTGAAGTAACTTTCTTGTATTTTATTAAATCAAATTTTTCTGATATTCTATCAATATTACAATACGTACCAAACTATTTTTAACCGTATCTTAAGAGTGAGTGTAATTGTTAAATCTACCTCTTAGTGGCCCTTAATCGGAGTTGATGGGATGTTTTCTTGCTTGTTTCGAGAGATTAACTTAGTTTATTGTTTTTCATGTGGTCACATGCAGTGTGTAACATGCTTTGACAATAAATTTGTTTATTGACTTAAGAATATTTGAGTAAACAACAGCGGGTCCGGAAACTATACCTAGCACTGCTATAGAAATCTTGCAGTGTTTTAGCTCTGGGTGGGAGTTAAATTAAGTTATTAGTTTGATTTTTTTTTTTTTTTTTTTTTTTTTCGTGGGGCTTTAGGGCTCGTCAACATCAAAGGTCATTAGAGCCCATGCAAGTAGGGAAAAATGCAGTTTCGCACCATAGAGAAGAGCCGTAGTAACTCTTCCCCGTGTGTGGGACTC
>NNCF01129320.1:86408-106010 GCA_002313205.1 Laupala kohalensis
ATGCTTTGACAATAAATTTGTTTATTGACTTAAGAATATTTGAGTAAACAACAGCGGGTCCGGAAACTATACCTAGCACTGCTATAGAATCTTGCAGTGTTTTAGCTCTGGGTGGGAGTTAAATTAAGTTATTAGTTTGAGCTTAGTCAAAGAAGGTTAAAGATATTTCTGACTTTCAAACCGATATTTTTAAACTGAGTAACATTTCAATCAGTTTTGATTCGGGTTAGAGAGATGTAAGGATGTTTTCTTTAAAACAAACTTACGAAATGTTGACCTATTTTGCTTTGTCTAAAAAATCTTTCATAAAATTTCAGTTTTAAATATAAATTTTAGGATAACAAGTTCATTCACATACAATGTGTCTAAATTATAGACAAACAATAAACTTACAAAATTACTTTCTTCATAAATCTTTTAATAAAGTTGTTACACATATGCCTTCATTTCCAGGTTTTGATCTCCTTATCAGGGCTTGCTATGTATACAGACTGACAGTTACATTTCACTTTTTTTTTATTACTTTTATTTTATTTTTTGGTTTTCCTTCGGGTAGAGGCGGATTTATCATACAGGTTCTCTAGGCTTTGTCTAGGGGCGGGTCTATTGTAACAATAAATCGTGAATTTAGTGTTATTTCAATTTTTAAGCACTATACTCAGAATAATCTATAGTTCGATAATAACTTACATGTAATTTTTTGCTTAAAATTACAAACATATTGACATTCTATTAGTATTATTTTTTGGTCCCTTGCTTGCTTCCGGAGAGTAAATTAGTTTTTTTCTTTCCTCCACGTGGTCATACGCAGTTTGTACTGTTTTTTGACAATAAATTTATTTATTTATTTATTTATTTAAATACAATTAAAACCACGTTGGAGAATTGGAAGTTTCAACCTTCTCTGTCTAGTGTTTCTTTTGAACAAAAAAAGGTTAAGTTTTAAGTAAACAATTCCAAAAATGTAATTCTTCGAAGTCCAAATACCATATTGCCTTCTTCTTTTATAAAAGTTAAAATTAATGTTTCGATGTTGTTGTTTTTATTTGAGTTTGCCCCATACCAAGAAATAAAACGATAAATATTTAAGTATCAGTCTGAAGGTTACTCTCCTACACTCTTGTCTACTCTTCCACACCCAAGCGATGAAGGACTAATTCTGGAATATACGGAAAGTCTGAAGCATGGAAATCGGAAAAAAATAGATGTCATTATTTAAAACCTCAAAGGGTATTGCAACAAAAAAGTCAAAGCATGAATAATATTAATATGTTACAAGAACATAAAGAGATGAAAATTGATTTTTAAATACTAGAAGTAAATTTTTACTCGCATGACAGTTGACTAGAAAAATTACTAATGTGTCCGCCCGAAATCAATTGCATTACGTGAGGCGAACAATCCACTGAGAGTATAATCAACGTGACAGAATGAAACGTGACCGAATGAAATTGACCAATTAATTCCGTAGTCTTAATTATGCGCTTTGCTTACTACGAATTCCGAGTAAAGTGTTTCCTTCTATATAGATTTTAATAAATCGTAAGTATGTACAAATTAGCATACAATGCTAAAAACTCTGTGTATATCGTAGGTCTCTTCGTGGAATTTAATTTAAAAACACAAAAGTAGCTATATATGGAAACTAACTAATGAATTTAGAATATAACATATGAATCCTGTCAACGCTAAAAATAAAAGATAAAAAGTTCCAGACCTGTTGGCAAGTGCCTGGATTAATGCCCACCAGGTTAAAATTTATCAGTTCACAGTTTCAATATTTCGTTGTATGTTAATGTAATATCTTGTATGTTCGTCGTTTTATCTGTGAAATGTTTTTAAAAAATTTAATGTACAGCACTAAACGCTTTACTTGCGTCTTCAAATACCGAGCAACGCTGGAAAGTTCTGCTGGTGATTTATAATATAATGGTCGTTTCCGATAAATAAAAGATCAGTTTTAGTTCCATTACGTTTATAGCCATTCAAATTCACCAGTAGTATTCGAGACTGAAACTCAAAATCGTGTGCCATTGGTTTTCTAGCATTTCAACGGAATGCTTTTCCGTTTACTATCATTGCGTCGAAATGACCTCTTAGTATGTATTAAGCAAAAATATATTGTGAACCCGGAACCAAAAAATTGTCTTTGTCCACGCTTACAAGCAAATAAAATGGAGTGCTAATACAACTTTCATGGCAAAATCCAAAACACACAACGTCTGACAAAATTCACGTGACGAGTGTTCCTTCCGCGGAATACTATAAAGATTTTAAGGTAAATAAATAAAAACTTATTTACATTTACTTAGTATGTAGTACGGACCCACCTAGTACTTTAAGTGGGTTGTGTAAGTGCCCCAACATTGCTTTTTGTGAAAAAAAATCGTAATGAATCAAACGATGCACATTTTCACACACCAACACGCGAATTCATCACAGTTGTTTCAAGAAAAAGTGTAATGTTTTACTTATTGTTATTGGGGTTTTTCGGCACGGCACGTCATTAGACTCGTGTTGCTTGTAGGGGTGTGAACCACTATGGCCCCCGTTCGCCTTTCACAACTGTACATCATTTCCACCCAGACCTAGTTCAATAAGACCGAAATCAATTATCTTTAGGTCGACTCCAAGAAAGAGAAAATGGGGTCGACTTTTCGTCGTGGACTGTGTCGTTATATCGGTTTCTATTACTCATAGTTCAAGTCGACGCCTAGTAGCTGGTGGAGTGGTTAATGAAGAAAAAGTTTCAAATACGGACGATTCTATTGGCCCATATGCTACGTTTTCACGACGCCAATGGGCATATCAGCAAATAAAAGGCTAATTGGCTTTTATATCTTAACATAATCTGCTCATCCGGTGAAGTGCATTGGTGCGGCCAGTACAGTCGCAGTATTTGACCCAAAGACAATTATCTTTTGCACTCTGCTAGTAGTGAGGGTGGGGGAGACAGGAGGGAAATATTGGACGCCGATAGTAGGCTTGAGTCTTCTCCGCAAGACAACTCGTTGGCATGCCAATTGTACAGGTCACTAGCTCGTAAAATGGTACCCACACGATGCCAAATATTGTCTTTCAGTCATTGGAGGCCAAGTATTGGCAAGTTATAGGCATCGGGAAAAGTGAGAAATGGTGAGTTCGAATATTTAGCACAAACGAGGGGAAACAGCTAAGAATTATTCATGATAGAACTACTCGATATTAACGAAATGTGATGCATTAAACGACTTTCATCGCATTTCATTGGTGTGCATAATGCGGTTTAACCTCCAACGACTATCGCATTGGAGCTTCCGCTATGGAAACGTCTGCTGTACTCCTACTGTGTCACTCACAACTGATTATATAGATATTGGTTTACAAATTCTTTGCATATTAGAACAATCACACTTGTACGTCAGAAAAACTAAAAACCTATCGAATTTTCCGCGTGATGAGTGACGTAGCGCTGAAATAAAAAAAATCAAGATTTTTCTTCCAAATTACATTAAATACAAATGAAAGTCCCATACATTGATGTTGGAGGTGGAAAAGACAAAACCATCCTAAAACAGTAAAAGTTATAACGTTTTATGTAGATCTCATTGATTTAATTGCTTAATTATTCCTTCCTAAAAACATGTATTTGTTGTTGAAACAAGACTTGTGTGACATCGATAAATTTGACGTATGGGAGTAAAGTAATACCAGCGAAAAAATTATTTACATCAAAAGAAAAAACACTCTAATCGAAATTCGTGGTAACTTGCCTTTACGTATATTTTGTATTAGTAAAATGTATCACCGATCATTAAATATTTAATACGTGTTTAACGAAAACATAACGTTAATTGAATATTTCTCAATCTATTAGTATTCACGTGTCCCTTGCAAGTTAAGTGAGAAGGGGTGTTTCTGTCCGTATTTACAGATTAACTGTGACGCGTCTGGAAAAGATTACAAAATACTAAATAGCTGGGACAAATAACCCGCCAAAGTTTATTTTTTGTTTTGTAAAAGATATTGACACTATCGTAGTATTTTATCTTTTACGTTCCCCGGTTCATTATTAATAAACAATTGCTAATAATAATACAATAATATTGTAATTATTGCTCATGGCTTGTGTGCTCATTAGTTTAGTGAACATAACTCCGATTTCAGGGTCCTTTCTTCCATTCTCGACAGTCACAATATAATTTTCAAACCTCACCATATATGCCGCGGGGCCAATATTACAATGCGGTAGAATCCTAACTTTTTTCTTGTACACCCTTCCACGATTACCGCTACCACATCCATCGCCTCCGACTCCACTCTTAAATTAATTTTCCTAAAACGGAATCGCAGGGTCAAGCAAGTCTAGCATCACCGATAATTGCAGACTATTGCGTTTAGTAGTTCATATCTCGCTGATGCGAGCAATATTGAAGTTATGAAAACCCTAACTAATATTGGAACTGGTGGCAGAAAGAAGCAAATAGTGTGGAATTTCTTTTCTTTATTGTCGCAGCAATCAAGAGCGACAGGAATCGTAGGAAATTCTGTCACTCGATGGTTGGCCACTGCAAATCGTATTTTAAGACTGTGTAATGCAATTTTACAATCAAAAAAATCTAGTAATTCTCAGTTTTAAATTTTACGCGCCCGTATGGCTTGCTATCAGAAAAGTACTCCAATGTTATAAACCCTCAACACATATTATTAGAAATATCATTTTCTCGTTGCCTTGATAAATCCATCACGTGTGTAATTTTTTTAAATTGGGGATTTACGACTCGCCGCCATCGATGTCATTAGAGTCCTAACATTTTTGTACAGGTAGGGAAAGTGCTTTTACGCACTAAGGACAGCCAATATGACTCTTTCCGTGTGTGGGTCTCACCGAATGTTTCGACCATACCCACTAAAAACCCTCCCGAAATTCCATAAGTCGAAACATAATAATACAGTAAAAGAGAGACAGCAGTTTTCTAAAACATTATAAAACCGAAAACAAAGATGTAAATTGAAAGAGAACAAAATTGTAAATTTAAAGAAAAGGAAAATCCAAACTCTCCTGAGAACTTGTTGGAGGAGACCCAATTCAATAATGAATTGAAGTTTTGACATACAAATAAAGATCAGCTACTGCACCAAAGACCACATTCCTGAAGAAATCTGAAAAGGCATATCCGAGCTGGTCCTTTATGCCCAAACTTAACGTGCAATCTGATGGGTGGATTGGATCTCCTTCGGCTGGTATTATATATGAGACACTCCAAAAGAGAGTCTTCCAAGGTAAGTGTTGTGTTGCACGTCGCGCAGATGGGGGAAGCTTAACGCGTAAGAGATGACAATGCTTAAGATATCAGAGGTCAATACGAAGACGTGTAAGGATCACATTTCCACACGAAACCGACAGAGATCACCAAATGTATGCGCACTTCAAAGAAACATAATTCACTTGGTCTTGAGTCTTTCTAATTTTATTTGACGAAGTTAATTTTCGAAAGCATATTATTAAGCGAATAGACCATATTGTCCAACGGTACACACAATCGCTAAGAAAAATTACTACGTTCTGTTTGATCTTCCTCATAACCTAGAAAACCTGATTTATCATAAACAGTTTTATCATAAAGACAAAGAGCTTTGTGTTTTACAGGGAACGGTGTCAGCTCTACACTTACTTAAAATACTTCAAAAAACAATACAAGATGAAAAGTGATTTTAACGTTGTGATTGAAGCAAGATAGACCGGATACCAAACGACAAATATTACATGCCTCTATCACGATAATTAGGCATTACAACGAACACGGTTATAATATAAAACTAATATATCTTCAATAAAGATAATTAATGAAAAACTATTCAATGTTACCAACCCATAATTTCTTATTACAACTTTTAATTATATTTTGGATTTATTAACACTAGCTGATTACCCGGCGATGTCCTGAATTTCTTACGTGTTAGACACGAACCCCTCGCAGGTCGAATTTTCGCTTCCGACGCAAGACATTACAGCGGCAGCGCGGTTGCAACATTTCATTAAAACTTTTCTTAAAGCTAAATCATAAGGGAGCGTTTAAACACTGCCTACGATCAGGTTGAGGACGATAAACTAATATACTGCTACTACCTTTGAGCAAACTTAATAAACAGTGCTTTCCCCTTAATGTTTTCTTTTTCTTCTTCGGTTCTTTACAGTAAATGTAAAGACAGAAAGTAGATTATCGTTATAAAAAAGAGAGAGGAAATACTAATTTTGAATATTAACGATAGGATATCAAAGAATGGGAAAAAGTGTTTAACCAAGAAATTTGTCGTTTCGGAAAATACGGTGGGAGAACTCGAAAGGACGTGACTTTTATAAATTCATTCCGATATATATGTGGTCATAGGTATATTTGAGCATTTCTGTGTCAACACAAAATAATAGATAATGGACGATGTATTTGTGGCAAAGGAATAGATACTGTGTGCGATATCCTCAATTGCTGAGAATACGTGGGTTGCTACTTATGTGTCGTGAATAATCAATAAAAATATATTTTTTTTGTGGGGCTTTAGGGCTCGTCAACATCAAAGGTCATTAGAGCCCTTAAAACTTGTACAGGTAGGGAAAATGCAGTCGATACAAGGTTGCATACGCTTCAACCAACGTTTATAGCTATTGTTCCATTCCGATTAAGGTATTTCTAAAACATTCATATTGAACGCATCAACCACAAGTCTGGCGTCGCAAATTGTCGCCCAAGTAGTTTATTCTTGACGTAGGGGAACAAAAAGAATTTGTGTGGTGCCGAGTCAGGGCTGTGGCGGCTGACCCTTCAACACCATGTTTCGAGCGGTCAAATATTGAGTTCTTTCCCTCGATTTGTGTGAGCTCGCGATGTGAGCTCGCGATACCGTGGTGAACAATGATTCTTTGGCGCTGTATGTTTTTTTGTTATATCTTCAAATACTTGTGACAACCAAATGATTGAGTATCATTTACAATTGACCCTTTTCCGATTCTCGAGGGGTATAGTAGTCACATGTCCAATTATTCCAAAAACAGGCGACCATGTGCTTTGAAGTGCTTCCAGCGCGAAAAACTTTTGTTGGGTTTGGTTCACTTTTGAACTCCCATACAGTCGACTGTTGTTTACTTTCAAGTTCATTCGCATACACGTTTCGTCACCTGGGTAGATGTTACACACGACTTTTGAAGAACCACCATTGTATTTTTTAATTATTTCTTTGCACCAATCAAAACGACCCTTTCTTTGAGCGGAATGCGACGTGAACTAATATTTTTCACTGCTAAATGTTCATGTAAAATCTTGTGTGTTTGTCATACTAATGCCAATGTACACCCAAATCTCATGTTACGTCACATACCAATTTCGCATTATCATTTCGCGCACAGCATCTATGTTTTCTGACCGAACAACAGATTTCGGACAACCTTGAAATTCATCCGAGAGCGAACAACATCCACAATTTATTTAACAAAATCAATGATTTATAGTGGTTGTGGATGGGGCTTTATCATCAGACGTCGAAGTAAGTTGATCGATGCTTTTTGTTGAGATAACACAAGATTAAAATTGAAGTAAATCATCGCACGAAAACGTTCACGACTTAATTCCATTTTTTTGACTGAGATGAAACATGCTTGTCAATGTAAACAACACAAACAGCGTTAAACGACATAACGTTCAAAATTTCTATAAGAAATAAAAATATGTAACTTTACGATTGTTACGTCAAATTGCGCAAAACAATAGCATTTTCGCCTATTCCGGAAATATAAGTAGCAACAATTAATATCAAATTAATCTTCGGCATATTCGGCGACGACCCAAGGAGGATTTTTCCTAAAACCTTCACATAAGACTTTAGGTGTGCGTATATTAAAGGATTCTAAAATTTGTTTGGAGCGATATCCAAAAGGTTTGATTGCTCTCAGTCTCTGATTGTAGAAACGGATGGAAGTAGAGGAACGAAGAAATACTGTTTTCCTCACCTGATTATCGGGTAAAGTAAGCACATGGAAAAAGTGTCATAGCATGAGGATTTGCCGCCGGAGGGAAAGAGATGGTTCGCCACTCTCGGCATACAAACTTGGAATGGGACAAGTACGGAAGGCTCCCGTAACTAGTCGAATTCCTCCATGATGGACTCCGTCCAACTTTTATAAATGGTTTGCACAAGCAGAGATTAATTATTTTAATAATCTAACCGAGATCTTATGAATGCTCGATAAAACTGGAGCAAGTAGGAGTCTTTACTAGCACCCCATTTTTCTGCCACACAGGCACTTCAAAGGATTCCGAGACTAGTGTTGTATTTCTTAGGTTGTTAAGGTATTCAATCCAGTATAGTCTCTGAACAAAAGTTAGACCTAATAACTTTACAGACGGATATAATTTTAGAACTTTTTTAAAATTTATTTATTTATTTCACCTAATAGGTGTCCTTTTATTCATAGCAAGAAGCAAAACAAGGATCTCTTACTTTAACTATCTCCCTTGCATTTTCCACACTTTACTACTCTACAGAATGCACCGTTGACCGTCCTCGCCACGTGGATGCATGTCCTGTTCTATTGCATACATGATAAAATGATATGATAAACGTGTGATTCTCCGAATGCCTCGTTTTACAGCTGTGACAATGTGATGTGCTGAGGATGGATGTGACTGCTGGAATGACATTGAGTTGATGATTAGTTTGAAGATTAGTTGATGTTGTAGGGCAGATTGAAAGCGCGTGATTGCTTGACCATAATACCATCTTCTAGACTGACTAATTGTAATAAAGGCCAACGACGAGAGATACTTGGTTCCTCGTTGACGACGTTTTGGAGACACGTCTTCTGCTTTGAGGGCGAGATGAGAAGTAAGCGAGAGACAAGACAATGAACGTCTGCAGTCGAAACCATCCTTTGTGTTGCTACGTGCGGCTCACAGACGCTTGACGACATAGTCGATCAGGTGTCGAACTATAAGTGCATGCTGATCCATATATACTAACGTCCCGCATTAATCTCTTCTACTAACACGGTCAATAGGGACTCTGCGCCTCAGAAGCGTTTCCATTCACCAGTGCAAACAAATAAAATCCACTTTCAGTGCTTCCCAACCAAAGACAAATCACGTGCACAGAAATGCCACCAATTTAAAAAAATTGACATATCGTTATACACAAAACATTCGTTGAAAGAACGATCCCTCGATCAATTTATAACAGGTGTAACCGCCAAAAAGAAAAAGAAATACTGGATATTCTAACAGAATTTATAAATGATCTTGTACGAGGGTTCGGTACAATTTGAAATCCATCACAACGATGGAAAAAATCTGGATGTATAATGAAATCGATGAATCTAAACTCTTGGAGAGTCATACTCCTAAAATAAGCTTGTTGATAATGACGAAAGAAAAATTAGAAGTTCTGTTACAATCAGACCAGAGAGACGGTCACCATGCTAGGTACTACTCTGAAGTAACTGAAGTCAACATCAAACATCAAAACTTAAAGATTTGAAATTCAACAAATTTCATTAAAGTTTCAGCAGTTTCTTCGAAATCAACCGGGGGAGATAGTCACTGCGGTCCTCACAAAAAAAGAAGCCGTTTAAGCAACGTCTCCGATTGCATCAACAAACGCACGTGCTATACCGTAATTGAAAATAAAGGATTTATTGTGATAAATAACTCTAAAAACTCAGAAAAATAGTTAAACACGAGCGAAGGACTGCTTTTACCCATCTGAGGTGACGTCACTCATATTTTACGTACCTTCATTTGTAATAGTGTTCGTACAAGTTGATACGAATATTTTGACGAAAAAAAGAAAATATTTTCGTGTTCTCTAAAACTGAAGAACAGTTTTCGGGAACCCCTTGTTCTTCATAGAACTATTAATATCTTCAGGCAATTGTCTGTAATTTGAAATATGTATCATGGTTTGGCCTTTGCACTCAGTGAAAACATTATTTCAGAAGTATATATTTCTAAATATGGACAAAACAAGGAATCTTCATGATTTGTGTCGTAGTTCGATGAGATATGGGACGACGCGCCTTTCACCTCGAGACACGGACGGTCTCAAAAAGATTAAAAAGAGCTACGCGACGAAAAACCAATAAAGACAAAACGGTGAACAGAGAAGCAGAGGAATTTGGGAAGTATCGTGTAATGCACTGTTATCGATACAGCTTCTCAAACAAATGATCAGTTTTAAAAAAAAAGTAAAATGATTATTGTCGTCACTACTGAAGTTTAAATTTGCTCTTGTTGTTCGTGGAAGCGAGTACATGATTCGATTATTGTTTATATTTCACTCGCAATTCATTTTTCTCTCCTATTTCTCATACGTAGAGGTTCCATTAGTTCATGTCATTTGACGTTGATGACTAAAGAAATCCCTTCAGAAAGCATGGACACAAGTTTTGCTCCAGTGGATTTCCTGATGTTTATGGGAGTGGTGAGACCAGTGCTTGGATCACGTAAGAAATAACGTATACCGCCACGATAACAAGTACTGAGTTAAACAAGTACGCAAAGGATGAATTACAGCAGATCGTTGATGAACCCACCAAATTTACGAGAACAATATTATGCGATCAAACCTTTAATAAGGGCGATGATTAGAACGGACACGAAGTGATGGATAGGTAGAATAGACAAACAAGAAACATCGTTTGGTGTAATACTAAAAAAATGTTAACGGTATGAAGTTCCATTTAATAATGCGCTCCAATATCGACTTGGAACTATACTACATTGGAACATTTAATTTTTTTATTTTTTGTGGGGCTTTACGGCTCATGTCGACATTGAAGGTCATTGGAGCCCTAAAATCTTGTACAAGTAGGGAAAATGCAGTTACGCACTCGGGAGAACCAACATGAGTCTCCCCGCGTGTGGGACTAGTTGAATGATTCAACCATATCCACTAAAAAACCCTCCTGATATAAAACACACCAAAACATATCACACAACTTACATTAAATGGGGGGGGGTAAAAAATGAGGGAGGACAAAGAAAGAGGAGGGACAAAAAAATGAGATGTAGGATAAAAAATGAGAGGGATGAGAAAAAATGAAAAGATACCCTACCCATAATAGCGTCGGGATCGAAAAGAACAAGAGGTGACCAAGAAAGGTCAGGAAAGAGAAAGTTAACAGCCTGGCACATATAAGTGGAAGTAATGCCAGACTCAGCTCGGGGTCCCGTGTTTGCCAAACACGTACTTAATATATGTAAGTTCCCTGGGGGGTACATTGGAACAAATTACTACGATTCACATGTAAAGTATGTTGAATGAAATACCAATGATCTTGAGCGTCTTATTGCGCTTGGAAAACTTAGGCGTAATTGGCAACTAGAATTTTCTGCCGTTTAATTAATCTGGAATCATCAAATATATTTAATTAAATCAATAGTCAGATAATTAATTATGAAAATAGAGGTAGTACAAAAGATTCTTTGGAGAAGGATAAAAATTAAAAAAATATTTTAAAAATAAAGGCAAACCGTGAGATTACATCTATTTTACATGCATTTTATAAAGAAATTCCCGTTATTTCTGGAAACCGGCTCATATTACATTTTAAACGTTAAATGGAAAATTAATTTAAATAAAATATTTTGAATACTCGTAAAAATCGTATAAACGTTTGATAAGAAGCGTTACAAAATACAGGCGAAAAAAGTATTATTTCCTTAACAGAAATTGAACATAGATCCGATTAATTTTTATTGAATAGAAATGTGCGTTTTATAAATTAAAATAAATACATTTCTTATTTCTACAGTAAATTGTGTAGGAATGATGATCTGCTTCCTTGTCTCTCGCGTTAATAACATCGATATATATATATATATATATATACTGTCTCTTATACACATCTAGATGTGTATAAGAGACAGGCAGAATGGTGTCCAAAATGGACAATCTCAACTATTATAAATTTATATTTTTCCGTCGTTTTCTAAACTGTTGATTGAAAACTTAAAAACAAATAAAATAAAAATGGCACCCCAATTATGAAGTTTAAGATCAATTAAGNTAATACATCTTTCCGCCGCCTTTATTCAGGGAATTTTCTATGGCTCAGAAGAATTTATTCCCTTTTTCCCTTAAACGACCATTAATAATTGTGTGCTAATATTTTTTATTGGGGCACTAGGGCTTGCCAGCATCTAAGTCATTAGAACGTATGAATTAAAATTTAATAGTGCATATAAATGTGTATTTGTAATGAAATTTTTATAATATCTACTAAGTCAAACGTACATGTTTATAATTCAAACTCGCCTTGCTTGCTGCGGGTAATAACGGGGTGCGTCCGTGCTGGGGTATTCAAAGGGAAATAAAAACCTTTTGCTATATTTAAATGATTCACCGCGAAGTTTTTTGAACGCATATTGCGACCGGTGACACTTTATCTAAAAGCAAGAAATAGGTTTCGACGACACCGCATACTAGCAATAAAAATTTAGAACTCTATTTTAGTCTTGACACAAAATTTCAAGTTAATGTGTAACAAAATAGTGAACACATTTGTTGGAAATCCTTTATTCTGTCCTTCTCAATTTTCGTTTCCCATTCTAATTGCTCTCACCCATTTCGTCTTGTTTCATTTCTTTTTGCTGAATTTTCTACACCGCAAAATTTCTACAATAACCTGAGATATGTACATGTATAGAAAATGGGGTTAAAATTTGATATTCTACTGAAGTCAGATATCAATTATATAGTTATTACGACACATAATAGTGAACTCCAATGTTTCAAATCCTAGATTGTATCTTCCCCAATTAATGTTTTTAAATCAAATTAATCTTACTCGAATCCTGTTGCTTAATTGGGTTTTGCTAACTTTAAAGCCATTCAAAATACCTAATAAATACGAGGATGTTAATTCGTTTATTGCTCTATATTCTGCAGAGCAGAATTCGGAAATTAACCGCAGATACTCACATTTATGGAAAGATGGATTAATATGCATCGGAGGGCAAAAGGTTTTTAATATTTGTTTTTAGAAACATTCATCTTACAGAGATTAATTTCGAACTCTTTTTAGTCTTGACACACAATTTTAAGTTATTGTATAACAAAATAGTGAACACCTTTGTTGGAAATCCTTGATTCTGTCCTTCTCTGTTTTCGTTTTTCATTATATTTGCTCTCACCCATTACGTCTTGTTTCATTCCCTCCTTGCTAAATTAATTGCACACAATAGTGAACTCCTAAGTTTGAAATCCTAGATTGTATCTTTCCCAATTATTTTTTTAAAATCAAAGCGATCTTACTCGATTCTTGTTTCTTAAGTGTGTTTTGAAAACTTTATTGCAATTCATAATATAGCAAGTTATCGTGTAACAAAATAGTGAACACACTTGTCAGAAAATCTTGATTCTGTATTTCCCAATTTTCGTTATTCATTCAAGTTGCTCTCACCCATTTCGTCTTCTTTCATTCCTTTTTGCTAAATAATCTGCGCCGCAAAATTTCTAAAACAACCGAAGATATTTACATGTATAGAAAATGGGGTTAAAATGTGAGAAGCTACTGTAGCCTGACACCAATTAAGTAGTTATTCCGACACAAAATAGTGAACTCCTATGTTTGAAATCCTAGATTGTATCTTTTCTATTTAAGTTTTTTAAATTAAATTGATCTTACTCGATTCCTGTTGCTTAATTGTGTTTTACTAAATTATTTGCAATTTAAAATACCTAATAAATACGAGGATGTTCACCTTTTTTAAAAAAGTTATGTTTACCATGCATTTGGGGGCAAACCTTCTTTCATATATTTTCTTCCATGTTGAAAATCCTAGTTTGTGTCCTTCCCATTTATGATATTCTATTCAAATTCATCTCATTCAGTTTTCATTAATTAATTCTTTCCAGCTAAAATTACTGCACTCCAATATTTTTAAAATAACTGAAGATATTTACTTTTATAGAAAATAGGGTTAAAGTGCATTGTTGGGCATAGCTTCTTTCAAATTTGTTTTTAAGAAAATTCCTAGTGCGGAGGTTAATTTGAGACTCTAATTAAACTTGACACTATCTTTCAAGTTATGCTGTCAGAATAGTCTACATCCTTTTTCTTTCTTTCTTTTTTTTTTCCATCCTGAATTTCTGTATTTTTGTTTTTAATTCAAATTGCTCTCGCTCGTTATCTCTTGTTTAATTTTTCGTGCTTAATTTACTGCACCGTAAAATTTATAAAATAACAGAAGATATTTACATTTACAGAAGATGGGGTTATTGTGCATCGTAAGGTATAACGTCTTTCATATATGTTTTTAAGAAAATTCCTTTTCCAGGGGTTTATTTTAGTCTCGATATAAACCTGACACAATATTTTAAGTTATTCTGACAGAATAGTTAATACACTTTTTTTTTTAATCCTGGTTTTTGTCCTTCGCAATTTTCGTTTTTCATTCAAATTGCTGTCACACGTTTTCTTCTTGTTTCATTCCTTCTTGGTAATTTTCAGCACTGCAAAAGTTCTAAAACAACTAAAGATATTTACATTTTTTTAAACGTGGTTAATGTGCGTCGTAGGGCATAACTTCTTTCATATATGTATTTTAAGAAAATTCCTTTCCCAGAGGTTAATATTAGACTCTACTTTAGCCTGACATCAAATATCTAGTTGTCCTGACATAAAAAAGTGAACAGATTTGTTGGAAATCCTAGATTGTATGTTTCCCAATAATCGTTTTCAATTCCAATTAAAAGGGCTCTAATGACCTTTGATGTTGACGAGCCCTAAAGCCCCACAAAAAAAAAAAAAAAAAAAAAATTCCAATTAATATCATTCGACTCCTCTTGCATAATTCTTTAGTGGTATATGTACTTTACACCAAAATATTATAAATGGCTCAAAAAAATTTATGAAAATTTATCATATTTAGTTTACACTGCTTATTTACTTTTGGCTTAATTTACTACACTCCAAAATTCCTATTTTATAGGAAGATATTCACGTGTATAAGAAAAGGGATTTATATGCATGGGAGGGCATAACTACATTTAGATTTTTTTTATTAAAATTCTTCCCACAGAAGTTAAGTTTAGTCTCTACTTCAGTCTGACACCAATTTTCCAGTTATTCCAACACAAACTGGTGAAAACTAATGTTGGAAATCCTATGTTTTGTCCTTCTAAAAAAATGTTTACAATTCATATTGGACTCATTTGATTTGTCTTGCTTAATTCTTTGGTGATACATAATTCATAGTGAATTATATCATACATATCTTCTTTTTTTTAAAGTACATTTTCATGGATCTCACGTATTTAAAAACACACTTTCAGAACGTATGCAATAAGCATATTTGCTAAGTAAATCAAATACAAATACGTACCTTAGTCAAACATTCACAAGAACGCATACGACACATTAATGAATAAATGTTTTTACGACGAATGAAACTTGATTACGATTATGTTTGGGAACTAGTCATTGATGCCATTTCAAACTAGTTTTCAAAGATACGATTTATGTCACTTAAATTTTGCAGAAAGACTCAAAACTATCAAACGCATATAGTTCTCATTACTATTAACACGTCTATAAAACCTTAAATATTTTGCACTATCGTTTGATTAACATCCCAATTCGATTCTTCTGCAGTTCGCCGCCATTAGACGTACAATACTTTTGCAAACAAATATTCAAGGCGGCTTTGACATGTTTTCATGGCACATCCACAAGCTAATGTTTTCGTGTGATTCACGTAATATTAAATCACTGAAAAATGCACTCTTAAATTAATATTGTCAAATTTTTAGAACTTAGACATTCATTATCATTCCTCAGCTACAAGTTAAACCATGTTTCATGTTTGTTTGTTGTTGTTTTTTGTTTGTTTTTTGGTGGGACTTTAGGGATCGTCAAGATCAAAGGACATTAGAGCCCATGCAAGTAGGGAAAAATGCAGTTTCGCACCATAGAGAAAAGCCATAGTAACTCTTCCCCGTGTGTGGGACTCGCCGAATATCTCGACCATACCCACTAAAAAACCCTCCTGAAATCAACAAATATCTAAATAAAAAGATGAAAGAAAAGAAAAGAAAACAGAATACCAATACATTATTTCGCAAAAAAGGAAAACAATTTTCTAAATATCATATTTTTGAATTACAGAAACGAACGATGAAAACAAAGAAGACAATAAAGATGAAAAGGGAATGCAAATTTTAAACCCTCCCGAGAACTTGTGGGAGGAGCCCCGATCTACTCATAAAATTCAATAGTTTATTAACATTAACCGTTTCATTCCCGAGAATGGTTGGTAAATCTGCAGCCAGACCAATTTGTCTCCGTATACTTGAGTATCTTCTGCAATCAGTTAGTAGATGACGCACTGTCAGAGAACAGCTACACTCCTCACAAATGGGTTCATCATCAAGTAGTAAGAGATACCTATGAGTGAGAGGACAATGTCCTATGCGCAGGCGGGTCAGCAAGACCTCGTCGCGCCGGGCTGGCCTACAGGAACTGCTCCATGACTTAACACATGATTTGATAAGTCGGAGCTTATTCCTTTCAACAGCTAACCACTCATTGCTCCATTCACTGAGAATCCTTATCTTGACGAAATTTAGTAGGTCTCGTTTTGGAATCGTGGAGAAATCCACGCGATTCCTGAGGCATGCCGCCTTTGCGGAAACGTCTGCTTTCTCATTTCCACTGATACCCACGTGTCCAGGAACCCAGCAAAACATTATGTTCTTTCCGTCACTTTGCAGTGTGAAAAGTACATCCTGGATGTTCTGGATCAGCTTATCAGCTGCATACATGTTCTGGATTGCTTGGAGGGCACTCAGAGAATCAGAAAAAATCAGGAAATGTGATCCGCGGGAGCACTTTGTAGTTCGCAATGCTCGCAATATGGCGTAGCACTCAGCAGTGTAAACACTGCACAAGTCGCCTAGACGGTAGCCACTGGTCTCACGGGGAAATACCACGGAGCAGCCGACACCATCAGCCTGCTTCGACCCGTCGGTAAACACAGGGATACGGTCCCGGTATTTGTAGAGGATTAGCTGAAAGTATATCCTCAACATCGGAGCTGGAGTGTTCTTCTTGTCATGATGCAAAAGATCGAAAATAATCTTCGGCTTGTGCAAAGCCCAAGGGGGAGACTTACTAAAACCTTGATGTAAGACATTAAGTGTGCGTATATTTAAGGTTTCCAAAATTTGTTTGGAGCGATATCCAAAAGGTTTGGTTGCTCTCAGTCTGTTGTTGTAGAAACGGATGGAAGAAGAGGATGGATGAAAAACCGCGTTGTGTACCAGATTGTCGGGTAAAGTTTGCAAGTGGCAAAAGTGTCGTAGCATGAGGATTTGCCGCCGGAGGGAAAGAGATGGTTCGCCACTCTCGACATACAAACTCGGAATGGGACTAGTGCGGTATGCTCCCGTAACCAGTCGAATTCCGGCATGGTGGACACTATCCAACTTCTTTAAATAGCTTGCACGAGCAGAGCTATATACAACGCAGCCATAATCGAGCCGAGATCTTATGAATGCTCGATAAAACTGGTGCAGGGAATAGCGATCAGCGCCCCATTCCCTGCTACTGAGGCACTTCAATAAATTCAGAGATTTTAATGTTCTTGCTCTTAGGTCTGTTAGATGTTCAATCCAATTCAATCTCTGATCAAAAATCAGACCTAGGAATTTCACAGAAGGATAGAATTTGAGAACGTTGTTTCCCAGGGCGAGGTGAGGTTCTGCCAGAAGGCTTGGTCTCCTACTGAAAAGAACACAGCGTGTTTTCTCAGCAGAGAAACGAAAACCTGTCGTTTTCGACCAGTGGTATAATCTATTAAGGACGAGTTGAATTTGTCGCTCCACACCTGTGACACTCTGTGATGAACAAAAGATAGCAAAGTCATCGACAAAAAGAGAGTGTAAAACAGGATTCTTTACAGTAGACGTTATGCTGTTTATGGCCACTGCAAAAAGGGTCACACTCAAGACTGAGCCCTGAGGAACACCGTTCTCCTGAAGAAGGAGATCCGAGGTGTCTCTTCCAATTCTATAGCGGAAGAAACGCTGATCCAAAAAGGACATGAGCATCAGAGGAAGACGTCCTCTAAATCCCCAGGCATACAGTTGTTGTATAATGCCATGACGCCAAGTAGTATCGTAAGCCTTCTCGATGTCAAAGAATATTCCAATGAGATGTTGTCTTCGGACGAAAGCATCTTGAATTGCTGATTCCAGGAGAAGTAAGTTGTCCAAGGTGGAATGGAACTTTCTGAAACCGCACTGAGATCGACTCAGCAAGTCATGCCGTTCAAGATACCAGACGAGACGTCGGTTGATAATTCTCTCCAGAGTTTTACCAACACAACTCGTCAAGGCAATGCTTCGATAACTACCAATGTTCGTTTTGTCCTTACCAGGTTTTAGTAAAGGGAGAAGCGTTGCTTCCTTCCAGGAATTAGGGAATACTCCTTCGGACCATGAAAGATTAAAGATATCCAGAAGGTACTCTTTCGATTCGAGACTTAGTTGTCTCAGCATTTCATAATGAATTGAATCGGGGCCAGGAGCAGTGTTGTGGGCTGTCGCTAGAGCTGACTCAAGTTCCCACAGAGAGAAGGAAGAGTTGTAGGGTTCCCAGTTGGTGGAACGAAAGTCAAAAGATGTGCTCTCTGCTGTTTCCCTTTCTCTCGCGAAATCAGGATCGCAGTTTGCTGTAGATGTTAAGTCAGCAAAATATTCAGCCATTGCTGTTGCCATTTCTCTGCTGTTGGTGAGAATCCGACCCTGATAATTGAGTCCAGATATTGGGACTCGAGAATACCTTCCAGATATCTTTCGGATGGACTCCCATACTTTAGTGGACGATGTTGTTCTCTTAATGGTGCTTAGAAACGCTTTCCAGGAGGTGGATCTGGATTCTTTGATGGTTCTGCGCGCTTTTGCTCTAGCAATCCGATATGCGGCGAGGTTTTCCGGAGATGGACTAGCCTTAAATCTCCGCAATGTTCTTCGTCTTGCCCGAATGGCGGAGCGACATGCGTCATTCCACCAGGGGACATGAGGTCTTCGCGGAAAATTAGATGTTTTCGGAATGGATTCATCAGCGGCATGATGAATCACCTGGGTCAGATGGTCGACCCTCTCTTGGACATTACCCGTTTCTCTGAAGACAGACAGGGAACGGTATTGTGTCCAATTAGCCTTACTGAGAATCCATTTCTGTGGCTTGCTTTCGGGAACAGTCACACGTTCCTGCAAGGACAACCAGATAGGATGATGGTCGCTACCATGCAGATCATCTTCTACCCTCCATTGAAAGACATCAGCAACTTCAGGAGAGCAAACTGACAGGTCTATAGCAGTCCATGAACCCGTGCCTAAAGTAAAGTGGGTCATCTCCCCGGTGTTTAATAGACATAAATCTTCTTCCTCTAAGAGGCAATTCAGAAGACGGCCCCTGGAGCAATCGCTCGACGAGCCCCACAGTACACTGTGGGCGTTGAAATCTCCAAGGAGGAGGAATGTTCGAGGGAGCTGGTGAATTAAATCTCTGAGGGAGATCTCCGAAAAATCTCGTGTCGGAGGAAGATAGATAGAACACACGGTCATAGA
>NNCF01129322.1:0-64887 GCA_002313205.1 Laupala kohalensis
CTTTTTACAAGACCCGTCGAACCGTAGACCCAGAAACCAATATTTGCAATTTCCCTCCAGTAATAAGTCGCCAAGATGATTACATCTGTATCAGTACTGTGGATAATGGCATGTGGAGATTGAATTCTTGCAACGCCACCTAGAGAAACCACTGTAAGCGACAGCAAATGCCGCCAATGCCATTGCAGTGACAAACACAAATAACCTACAGAAGGCAATAACTGAAAAAAATTCAAAGTACACCCCTCTCTTTCAGGTAGTTCATACACCCTGGAAGATGAAACGAGTCCATATAGTTTTTTTTTTTTTTTTTTTGGGGCTTTAGGGCTCGTCTACATCAAATGTCATTAGAGCCCATCATATATATATATATATAGTTTCAATAGTAATCTCTGACACAGGAGTAACTATAAAAACTATATATGCCAGTTTAAAAACATTAAATTCACCCAAACATATTTAAATATTTCTGCAAAAAGCCATCATTATTGCAACATCCCATATAGTTAGAAAGTTTTTATTTCTAGAAAATTGAAAGAGAAATAGACACTTGGCTTCTAGGCCCGAGCCATTTTATCAATCAGCGTTTGCTGAGAAAATAAAATTCAACTACAAAATAATAATAATAATAATAATAATAGTAATAACGGTTCCACAGAAATCTAAAAATTAATTATGGCAGCAAGAACGCTAAGAGGAATGATATTATATCAGTACCATCTGAACAAATTGTCACAGACTTCTGGTCTGCTATATTGGAGAAACCAGTACATGACAAAGATCACAGGTCTACTCATAAGGTATAAGTAGCTGGCAGGATAAACATACATATAGAGAAAAACAGCATAATGACAAAGCAACAAAAAGGATGTTACATGTCATGAAAGAGATACCGTTCACTTCCTGCGTGCTGATTGTGATGGCGCACGATTTAAACAGATGTTGTGGTTCATTTTTAAATTCCGCCTCTGCCTTAGGGCCCTTGATCGGAGTTGGTGGGATGGTCCCTTGCTTGCTTCCGAATTATCAGTTTATTGTCTTCCACGTGGCCATATGCAGCTTGTAACTGCTTTATTGACAATAAATTTATTTATTAATACCTTTATTTTTTCTAAACGGCCAATATCGTTTTATTTGCTTCACTTTGTTTACACGTCACATTGTTCATGAAGTTAATTATCATTTCATTGCCCATTTCAGACAGAAAATCTCTTCCAATTTACACGTTAACAAAAGACTCCATATTCATATGAGACATTGTCGTTCAATTTTAAAAAGGTGCACTCGCAAACGTACTTGAATTAATGGAATCGTTAATTAGTACATGTAAACTTTATTTAGTTCGGGGCAAATTACGGAGAACAAATAGTACTCGTATATTAATTTATACACGCATTTGACTCACGTTCGATAAGGTCAGATTTCTGTACGAAACAAGTTTTCTTCGTCAGTATTTTGGTTGTCCTATTGCTTGTCTTCTCCAGAAAGTTCATAATCTTTATAATTTTCTTTCAAATTTAAAAATAAATGGGGTCACACTTCAGCAAATAACGGCAAGAAATTTTCGATCCCATGACACATATTTCAAAAATGTTCCCCTCCTTACCAAATAATTGATGGAGTTGTGCAAATTATCATTATAAATGACAAAAATATTCATAACAATATGCAGGAATTAATGTAATAATCTACCAAAGAAACTCTCTAAGAAAATCTGACATCCTTTTGAAGAGTGAATATTAAATTAAAAATTAATTTCTCAATACAAAATGCGTTTCTCAATACAAAATCTATAATAGATTGAAAACAATTTTCCAGACGTTCATACATGGGACATTGCACCATGTAATATAAGCATTCTATATTAATATGTGAATAAAATGAGCCCAAATACAATACAGTTATCACAAACTTAAAAAGGATAGTGCCAACCGTAAATGGAAGAAAGAACCTGACCAAAACCCTTAATTTAGTCGCAATTATACAGCGTTTAGAACATATTCTTTGTAATTGTATGTTGACTGAAAAAATTACATTAAAATGGTAATAAAACGTGAAATAAAGAAGAAGTAAAATTGTCAATTTTTTGGTCCAATAGGTGACTAAAAGCTTATTTCCGGAGAGGTCGAACAGTGAGCTCATCTGGGTTGGAGAGACCGACAGAGTTCGGGGAAGCGACCTAAGCTGCCAGACGCCATTTTCGTTTACAAATTGTATAGTGCATTGGCCGTGCGTACAACTACCAGAAAAAGAACAAGTACACCAGAACTAGATGAATAGAAAATCAACAAACCTGAAAAGAGTATCTTGCTCCTGTCACAAACAATAACAGGAATGAAAAAAAACTCACTTTACCGATCTCAAACGCAATGTACCATGTACCGCACTCATCACTCGCAAACGTTAGAATGTAACTGCCTTTTCAGTAGCCCTTGAGCAAGATGTCGAAACCCAAATCCTTGATTATAGCTTGGGTTCCGACATCGTCAAGATAAAGGATATTGTGAGTGGTAGGTGATGTGTCAGAGAGGATCTCTGGGTCAAGACGTCTCAACGGGGAAGTGATGACAGAGTGAGAGAGGTACCCAGGCACCTTCCGATATTTTATAACGTATATTTAAAGAATTGTGCTCCCATCAGTTTTACAGTGCATCTGGAAACCGTAACATACGAAAGAATATCGTCATTAGCACAGGGAAAGAAAATAACAGCTGGAAACGTGGTTGAGTGAATTATCCCGGGTATCTCGCATGTTTCATCATGAAATGAATTTGTACGATCTTCGAATGCTTCGATCTTACTACACCTCTTATTTTGACACATTTGACTTCCGAAACAAACATGAATCAATGCGACGTCATGGTTGACATTTGGGTCGCTGCTCATGACGCTTTCTCACTTTATTATCAGCGCATTCGTTGAGCGCTAGGAGGTAACTTATTGCTCTTTTCCGTTTCACATTTTTGAATTTTTAATAAGTTATTTTTAACTGAAGGCGCACTTATCCTCCTCCAAGGGCGCATTTATCCTCTTTCCTAGAGGGCGCACCGGCCCGCGGGCCAGTTCGAGCTTGCATGTAATGAGCAGAAATTATAATACAAACTTGTATTAGGTTTGCCTATAACACGTAAATTTAGTGTGAGAAAAATCTAGTTCAATAACACTTTTACAAAGTATACCGTTCATCAAAATCAATTTTATCTGTTGAGAGTTCAGAGCCAATGGCGGGAAGGAAGGCTATAGCCCTTCTAGCTCACCCCTCTATAGATCCGCCACTGCTCCATAATATGCAATATGGATACAAAATGACCACACAAATACAAAGGATAACTACACGATCAACTATTTACTATAAATGGATGACCTAAAATATATGCCAAGTGAAGAGTCAAACTTCACAAAATCATTGACATTATCTCTCGTTACATCAATGAAATATGCAGGGAATTTAGTTTTGATAAGTGTAAGTTCATTCATCTTGAAAACCTCATTTGAAGGATATAGTGTGACCTCTGTGATATCATTGAAGATCTGGAAGAATCTAATTGGTGCAAATATCTTGGAATACTACAACTGCAAGGAATTGATTACACTGCGATCGAAAATATATTGAAACAGACTCTATGCCAGAGAATCTCAGAACTTTTATTGAAACAGAATACAATATTGAAACGAAAATATAAATATACAGAACCAAGAATTCTCAGAACGCTCCTGTACAGCAAAAACAAAGTGAAAACTATCAATACATTTGCAATACCATTACTATCCTATTACTTCGGTCTAACAAACTGGTCGAATACAGATTTGGAAGAAATATCACGGTTAATCAGAACACTAACAGACAATCGCATTTGACATATCAAAGAAGCAATAGAACAGACCACCCCTCCTACAACATATGCAAGATTAGAGGTAATTGATATACCACGTCTCCACAACAAACAAATAAATAGTATCAGGCTGCATTTTTATGATAAACAAAAATCTCATGATATGTTTAGAGTCACCTGAAAAGCTGACTTGATTGCAACTTCTATACCCTCCAATGCAAATCCATAGATGCTCACAAAAGAGATTTGTGATCACAGACGCGGCATTCCAAACAACAAGGGCTGGGTTTTTTTCGAACTCCGATGTGCTATAAAAAACCAATTTACATAACATAATAATTTTATTGACAAAAGTACAGCAGGGTCTTACTTATTTTTCAATATAATCGCAAAAACGGTTGAGGCATTTGTCATATCGTGACACAGGTTTTTCAATGCCTCCTCCAAAGAAGTTAGCCGCCAGTGAGGAGAGTATGTATTGACGGCATCCAGAAGTTTGTCGTTGGCGGCGAAGCTTTGTCCACTCAACCATGCCTTCAATTGTACCACAGTGTCCTCTCAATATTGCCAGAACATGTTTTCATATTTCAGCGCGTCCCCTATCCCAATGACAGTTATTTAGCCATCTCTTCAGACCGATGAATCTAAGATTTCTCGTATCCCTCACAAGGGTTTACGAAGTATCCCTAACTAATTGTTTATGACTAGTTTCCAAAGTGTCTGGGTGAGTGTTAAGAAACAAAAGTTGTTTCTTTCCTCCTCTTTTCTCCTTCCACTATTATATTCGAGAAGCACCAGACCAACCCTTTTTAAATTATTTAGACAGACGTCCAAGGCTCCACGCAGCCTTCTATTTTCGAAAGATACTAGGACTCCAGAAATATAAGATTCCCTTATATTTATGGCAAAGGTCTACAAAAATCTCAGAACTAATTATTTCTTACAATATTTACAAAAACTATCAATATTATCGCGACAAAACAATCGATATTTCGATACATTTACCGATATTTTAAATATCGTTAAAGGTAAAACTTTTATCAAAATTACAAAAATATAAGGAAATCCTGCTACCTCAGCCTGCTGTTAAAAGCGTACCGGATTTATCCTGGGGTTGAACCGGCCGGAGCGAGATGTTGGCATCTCCTCCTCCTAGTGCCGATGCCAAGAAACTGCGGAGCTATACCCTCCGCAAACCTCTTGCGAACACCTTGGGCACCGTCAGGGCCTGTTGTGGGACAGTTTGACTTTTTGAATCTATTGTAGTAAAATACCTAACAGCATATTAAATAATAATTCATTTAAAAATACAGTACAATTTCAAGCAAAATCTAATAAAACAACACATTATTTCATTAAAAAAGGACGACATTTATTTGAAATTAAATTAACCAAACCAATATTCGCCAGAAACGGTTGTTAAGAGGACTCTATGTTTTACACGCTCCCATGTCAGTCTACTTTGGTTATCTGGTACCACGTAATTGAGAGCAGAAACCACTCTTTCGAATGCTACAGCATATTATGTACTTTTGTGCGATATCTGACAAAACAGGCGTAAAATGCCGACTATCTATCCATAACTTTACAGTATCAAATTTTCACCTCAACTCTTATTAACACGTTCACTAACATCATAGATTATACATATTTATACAAGAGTTTAAATGTTATACTCCAAGCTGACACAGCGCATAAAATCACTCGTATTTAGAGTTGTCAGTAGAAACCAGTCAACAAGAAACTTCTTTTTAACAATTCTTAAAATTAATTTAAGTACACGCAAAATACTTAAAATTAAATATAATTTGATACAACGATAGTTTTTACCCAAGCCTAACGTAGACTTTGTGCAGCGTGGCTCTGTCTTGGAGACGATCTGCTCAACTGAGATCGGTCGAATGACTAATAACTTTTACGCGCGAATGCCGAATTATACTGTTTAGCGGCATGGAGACTGAGCATATCTACTGAGAAGATTGGATGCATAAGATCTAATCACACCTGACCGGATACCAGGGCGGCTTATAGAAAAGTATCGCATTTTCTTTAACAAATAAACATGAATATTTGATATTAAGGCCGGTATTACTCGGTCATATTTGTATGTTATATACCTATGATCAAAGATATATGTTCAAAAACATGACCGTGTAATGCACAAGCTTCGATAATAGTTTATCTATGACATGTCGTTGAGAGAACTTCTGATCATATCTTTGATCATAGATAATCATACAAATATGACCGGCTAATACTGGCCTCACTGATATTTGAGAGAATGGCGATATTCCTCTTAGAAGCCAGATGAAAAAATATTAATTTTTTTTCAAGAGATTTGTCTTCACGGCACATGGTTCGGGTCGACCTGCTGGCATTGAATGACACCACGTCCGGTGCCAGCAGACATTTCCGGCAACACCAACTTCGCTTCTGACCCTACGTACTGACTCGCCGATCATATCAAATACAGGTTCTGTAGTTGTCGAGATTTTTTAACTTTGAGTTTTAATACCTAAAACTTTTTAAGAAGCTTGAAAATATTATTACTGAAGTGGTGCCCACAATTCGTGACGCAAACTGCGTCATTGAAAATTTTTGGTGGGGCTTCGAAATATGGAGATTTTTTGGAAGTATAGTATATTTAATAATTGAATAATAAAATGACTTTAAAAAATAGCATGTATTAAAATAAAAATAAAAATGTTTTAATTTTAAAACTTAACTGACATTTTAACTTCGCATATAATTTCAAATAATTTTCGAAACTGATGAACAAATCTTAAAAAAATATGCCGTGCTGAGATATATGGAGACCGTTGAATAAGTAGGCGCGAGCGTGGAATAAGTGTCTATCAAAAGACCAGAAGACTCATCGCTTGCGTTGGAACCAAGAAATGAAAACAGATGCCTACCTCTCTATCTTGCAATGGTAAGATTACATAACAGACGGCCAATCCAGAAAACAGTGTTTAATTGTTATTTACACTGAAGGTCCACTACTTTGCCACCAGTGTTTTAGTTTACTGTGCGTGATGAAGGTAAGGACTCACTTTTGTACCTCGCCTTTTTTCCCGACTTTTTGCCGTTCGGAAACCTGCGTGTTTTGTTGTTGTAGTGCTTCACCCGATTTGTGTTGAATTAATACATTTTTTATAGGGTGACAATAGTTTTTACGTAAGAAACAAACTCTGTCGAAGAAGGCCTATATTGGAATGATGGTTCAACAGAACTTTTAGATATGACGAGGAGATAAAATATATTTGCTGAAATACATTTTTTAAACTTAAAAAATAATATAATAATTAAAATAACAAACGCGAGGTGCACAGGTGGTGGACCTTGTGAACCGTAGTCTGAAGCATCAAGCGTTACTGCATGCGGTTTAAGGTAAAAACATAGGTAAAATAAACATTGCCGTTTCTCGAATTGTACTTTATAGTGTCTTTTTAATATAAATTTAGTTCCCGAACATTTGCATTCACGCACTATACTCGTAATAAATTATGCAACATTTTTCATGATGACTTTACTAGCCTATTCTTCTTGAAACCCAGCGACAAATCTGCTAATTGCCTCATACTCCCATTCCGGAGACGTCCTTCTCAAAATTCACTTAGGGGTCAACACTTCCTTCATGTGGACGTATTTGCACAACTTTTACGCTTTGAGACATCAATAATATTTCTCAATCAGTCAAATACGTTATACTATATTCAGTACCCTCTGTCGGGGTTCCCTTCGGATAGTCACTCTCTCGCATGTATAATTCGTAACCCGATTTTCTATTAGAAGAGGTTTCTCATATGTTTTCATGATGCTGTACTGATAGACTGTTTATCATTATTGGGTAAATATAACTAAATAATTAATTCAATTATTAGTAGTTCTTGTGATTTAGCATGACAGTTTATGTCATATACTCAAGTAAAAAATCCGATCAAAATTCGTAATAAAAATCTATAAAGATACGTAATTAAAGAGTACCTAATCTGCCATCTTCCTAAGTAATGTCTTTGATGTAAAAACACTATAGGAAGGGAATTCGAAAAATGGAGTTTATTTTGGAAGTTTAGAATATTTAATAGTTAAATAATAAATATTCATTTCAAATAGCATATATTAAAATAAAAATCATAACAAAGTCTTACAATTTTTTTAAACTTTACGGATATTTAACATGATAAATAATTTCAACTCATTTTCGAAACTGATGAATAAATCGTAAAAAGTCATGCTGTGCAGAGATCTGGATCGCTTAATATGCAGACACAAACGTGGGGTATGAGTCGAGGGGTCATATCATGTCTATCAAAAGATCGAGACACCCATCGCCTTCACATGAACGAAGAAGTGACAACAGATACCTGCCTCTCTATCTTGCAATGGTAAGATTACTCAACAGACGACCGATCTAGAAAACAGCGTTGCACTGAAGATTCATTGATTTGCCTCCAGTGTATGAGTTTACTGTTCGTGATCAAAATCGGAGCTCAATTTTGTATCTCGTCCCTTTTTCCCTTGTATCGCCGTTCGGGAGCCTGCGTGTTCTTGTTATAGTGTTCTACCCGATTTGTGAGGAATTAATCATTTTTTACTGTGTTGACAATAGTTTTTGCGTTTCTTGTGAGTCATAACCTAGATAAGACAAGTGGATAGAACTTAGCCAAAAAAATATTTAAAATTTAAAAATTAATGTAATAATCAAAATATTTTAAGTGATGTGCAATGGTAGAGGATCTTCTGAGCCGTAGTGTGATAAAGCGTCAAGCGCTGGTCAAGGGTTACAGTGTGAGGATTAAGGTAAGAAGAGAGGTGAAAGAAAAACTATCGTTTCTCGAATTGTTCGTTGAGATTGACTTCTTTAATGTANCGTTACTAATTATGCAATATTTTTCTTGAGTATTTTTATGGTCTACGTTTCTTAAAATCGAGTGACAAATTTGCTAATTGTCTCATTCTTTTAATTTATATATCTTACAAGTGAAGTAGCGGACATGTATCTAAGGTGCTTATCCAGTGAAATAATTCGATGAAATGTAAGAAACCTCAAAATCTCAGTCACGCGTATATGAAAGTAAATATTTATGGAATCTGAGTATGTTTCTTTGAAAATTTAAAAATTCAAACTCCACTCTTCTACTTTCCTAGCTTTTAGCTGCTGAAATATAAATCAAACCCTAATTATTAATTGTAATCTCATTTAATTTTATCTTTTATCAGTAAACTGGATGAGGATGAACATTTTTCAGGATGAACTGGATAACGATGATGAACATGCATGTGGTCTAGAGACAGTATTGTAACCAAGAAAAGAAATCGCGAGATATTGACGGAAATATTCGTTTTTAGTGTCTCTGATACCGAAAGTTCTTTAACACGATGTGCGTAATACCGTATAGCCAGTACAACACCAGAAGGCGGTTGGCTATCTCCTTCACTGACACCACTTCTTCATTCACAAACGTCTTGACCCAGAGTTACTCTCTGACACATAACCTTTCGGGCAAAACAATATCCTTACTCTTCGCGGTCAGAATGATTCGCCTACTGGATATTTTTATTGCAAACTATTTTTTACCGTGCATGTAAAATACCAAAAAAAATGTTATATTTTGGATTCTGCGCAAATTTTCAAGAAAATTGTTCCGAACAATTGTCATTTTTAAGCAATCAATTTCTCTTTATTTTCCCTTTATTTTATTAAACTGCTGTTGTCAACATCAATGCATGAAAATGGTTGCTTTTTCTTTGTAAAGTTAGTTTGCGTATTATGTAGATAAAAATCTCAAAAGTGTATGAGAAAGCGTGTGCATTGGTTCTACAACAGGTTTTAATATGAAGTTAGGGTAAATAAGAGGGATCAAGTTGTAAAATATCTCTAAATTTTTGTAATATGATTTGAAACTGAGTCAAAGCGAAAGGAAGGGGTAATTTTTTTGTGGGGGTGGGAAGTCTCGCCCATTTATAGGGGGTCTGTGTCATAGGGTTTATGGGGGATGGGCACCTCTGTTTATGTCCTATCGAACCTACGTTCACATTCCTCTAGCCCCGCCCCCATAAATAAATCCTGGGTGCGTCCCTGTTTTTAGTGATCCTGATGCCAAAAGTATTTTTAATATGACGCCTGTCAGTCTGTCCATCTGTGCGTAGTGATTCTCGCTAAACGGATGAGTCAATTTTATTCATATTTTAAATTTAGCGTATTTATTGTTGACGCCCGTGCTCTGAAATGTTTTATCTTTGATCTTCATATGAAGTACACTTTTTAAAAGTATAATTTGGAAAATATCAAAAGCAGCTCAATTTGTTTAAAGTTTGCCATAGAAGTCGAAAAATTATATCTCTCTGCCGAATTATTAGCTCATTGATTTTTCGCATGGGGTTCTCATTTATTCACTATCAAGAGAGTTCTAAATATTTAGTACTGCAGATGAACCAATCCGAGGAAGATATCAGATTTAGAAAACTATAGCCTATAAAATATTTGAAAACGGCTGGCTCTTTCCCTCACTCTGTCACCACTTCATCGTTCCAAGACATCTTGACCCGGAGATGCTTCCTGACACACAACATTTCGCTCACACTATCATCTTTGACCTCCACGGTCGGATTGATTCAACATACTGGATCATTCTTAATGCAAACTATTTTTTACCGAGCAAGTTAAGAACAAAAAATTAGTTTAACTTGGGATTTTGCCCAAAATTTCAAGAAAAATGATACCAAACAACAATTTTCAAGCAATCCCTTTCCCTTTGTTTTATATGGAGAACTGCTGTTGTCAATAACAATATCAAATGCATGAAAATTATTTCTTTTTTTCTTTCTAAAGTTAGTTTTGCGTACTTTACAGTTAAAGGTCTTGAAAGTGTAAGAGAAAGCATTTACATTGGTTTCGCATACTGGTTTTCATATGGAGTTTGGGTAAATAAGAGGGATATAGTTGTAAAATATTTCTAAATTTTTGGAATGTGATTTGAAAATTGGTCGAAAAGAAGGGGGGATATTTTAGGAGAGGATCTTGCAAATTTGGGGGGGGGGGTGCGTCAAAGGGTTGTGGGGGACACCCCTGTTCATTGGATCATACATTTTAAGGTTAAATGCACTGAATTTAGTATGAAAATGGCCACGTTGTGCTTCTAAGTAAGACTCATAATTTTTTCTAACAAATTGTGGTAGGCAAATGAAAATTTGAGAAGAAAACATAGTGTTATGTACGTACGTTATCACTTTTCACTGCTCTCCCAGTGACCTCGCCGAACCCCCTGCTCCCCACCCTCGAAGACCACTTTCTTTCGCGGAGTCCTTCTTTTACTACTCGCCAGCTCCCTTTATCGTTTCCGCAGTCGTATCGACGCAGTCAGATGATTCTCTCGCTAGTTTCCGTATGTTAGTACAAGAATGGAGAATCACAACGCTGATTCAAGCAATAATAGCAATATTGTATTTACAATCTGTAATTCACATAATTTGAAATAATTATAATAATGGTCATTCATAATTCAAACAATGACAGTAATTGTTTGAATAAAGGAACGTTGTTTAAGTGAAAATGTTGCTTGAGTTAATTTTGTAAATAATATTATTTTAATTCACAAAGTGATTGTCATAGAAGATTTAGTTCGGAAACTTGGCTTCACGTTGAATAAATATTTTGTTGCTATGTTAAAATTATCAACTGTTTTTTGTTTTTGAAATCATGACGATCAAAATTGTTGTCATGTCTTTCAGTCGTCCGGAATGATCCAATATTTCATTTTCATTTTTTGATGTATTAATTTTTTCAACAATATGATGGACTGATGCAGCTTCGCACCGTTCATTTTCGTTACCCAGCGTAAAAATTCAGCGCAGTATATAAATGTTCGTAAGACATTGGAACCTTTCATCGGATTTACGTGATTTTTTTTTCTTTCTTTATTCATAGATATGATTTCAGGAAAGGGTTTAGTATATTTTGTTACGTTAAGAAAAACTAATAATAGGCAATGACGTTTTCTCTGAATCAAGTTGAAAAATAATCCATCTTTGGAGAGAAATTTTTACTAACGCTTCTTAAACGGTCAGAGATAGGTGACACAATGAGTCACAAAATTGTTCATCTCAAACAATTCTGCAAACAGTCGGCGATAGCACATGTCTCTCTACCTGAATTATCGAAGAAGGTTTTAATAATATACATGTTAAAATACTTCAACTTAAATTCAAGTAGGTAACAACAACTCCTCATCAAATGTGTTTTTGCTTTTAGCAAGCATGAAAGATGAAAACGGTCTTTAGTTTGTAAAATTTGGACGAATAGTTTAGTGCACAAACGTTTTAGTTTTACAAGCCCCCGCCGCCGCTACCGTTTGTGGCTTCGGGCAAGCATTCGACCGGCGCGCCACCCGGCGAAAGAGGTGCTCCACGTGAAACTAACTTTTAGACCTGTCATTTTCGACTGTCGTTAAGTATAAAGAAAAGTTACTGTGTAACAACAAAAATGCACGTGCGAATCCGGGGCGGGTTGCTTGTGATTTGATATAATATTTATGAAATATTTTATTTGATAATTAGGTTCAATGAAGGACAGCGAAATTTTTAAATTAGCTCTTCCCTTTTTCCGTTTCTTACAGGACCAATTATTTACTTATCAACTTGGAAGAGAAACCCAAAGGAAAACAGAAACTTGATTTCTTCCAGCATTTAAACACTTCTCGTTAATATTCAATGCCTAAATTGGAGTCAACCCGTTGTGAAATATTTGGTCCTACATGTACAATTTATCACTCATACCCTATGCTCAGTCTTAGCGTTATGATCGTCGATTTCTTTCGTCCGCAGGGGCGCACCCAGGATTTATTTATGAGGGGGGCTTAAGAATGTGAACATTGGTTCGAGAGGATATAAATGAAAATAGGGAGTAAAAAATCTAAGATGTGAAGTTTATCATAACTCGCGGTTGGAAAGGTCAGTCGATGTAAAGATGTAGAACATAAAAAACAATTTAAATATATCCAGGAGTGAAAAGTATTTCGTTGCTAAGAATATGCTCTTTATAGAAAAATAGCAACTTATACAACAAATAATAAATAAAATAAGATTTTATGATCGATTTTTCAGTAAATCACGTCTCTCTAATCGTATTGTAGACTTGTGACGAATAGTAGACTATACGTGACAATCGGCCGCCACAAAGGATACATTCCATCATTATCATCAGTACTTCAATTAATTGATCTACTAATTTCTTCTTTTCACGGGGTAATTTTGTAAAAGTATTTTTAAATAAGACTGGAAAGTTACTACACAACAACCACTGTTAGTTTATAGACTAGGGACTCTAGTACAATACTCCAGGCAAAAAACCTGGATGTTGATTAAATTAAATTACAACTTACTAAATGTCCGGTATTTGTTCGATGACTTTTCTCTACTTCCTCGTCTCCATCAATAACCATACTATCTGCTTCCATGCGTGAGTGTTTTATTTTTCACTCCCTTCACCGTCCACATCACACTATTGTATGAGTTTTACTACAATAATCGGTTAACGACCGTTTCATAGTTCATTGTATTGTTGCGGTAACCCTTAGGCTGGCCGGCTGACGGGAGCCGCTGAGGTGGTGACAAGGGGGTGGAGATGGAAGACGGGGGAACTAGGAGAAAGGTGAAGGTTGCAGGGGGAAGGGGGGAACTGGGGTGGCGGTCATAGACCAAGATAAACTCGAGATATGCGGTAGCTGTTTACTTACTCACACAGTTCGGGGTCGGAGGTCGACGGCTGAGGTCCTCGGAGGCGCTGACGTCGTGTCGGCAGATGGCGTAACGACTAGGCTGGAGTCTAGAGACTGGAGGTCCCAGTTTCGGAGGAAGCTGGCTTGGAGAGCGAGGGACGGAATATATATATATATATATATATATATATATATATATATATATATATATATATATATATATATANCATAACCTCCTGTCCCAGTTCAGTTCTCTGCGTCTACATGACCCAGTTCATATGCACACTCGGCGTTCTTACGTATGTCTTCACGACAGTACTGATCGTAATTAAGAAAAACATTCCGCACTCAGTGAATTGAGGCACCCCAGTTGGCGGATGCCATTACTATCTTTCTGTGAACATGATCGCTTTGCTGGGTCTTCCTAAAAAGATATCACTTCCAAACGTCGCCTATGACCCAGCTTGGCTACTTCGCCTAAGACCCAGGCACTTCGCCCATGACCCAGCTATGGCAACTACGGGTTACTTCGCCTATGACCCAGACACGGCACCATGAAGTCGACAGCTGCCTAGGGTTATTTTCAATTCTCATGAGGAATGTCACATTCAGGCGTTTTGAAGACACGACGAAACATTAAATTTGGAATGACTCACAGATTGCAGCTTATGTTTGGAGTAGTTCAAACGGCAGTTAAATTTTGTAATTTTTAAATAGTTCTAAATATTCTCTGAGATAGGGAAAGGAATAGGGCTGATTAGATACTTTTAAGTTACGCATTTTCATAGATTTTTTATCACGAATTTTTATCAGTTTTTTCACGTAAGTATATAGCATAATATTTCATGCTAACGACACAAGAACTACTTATAATTGAATTAAGTATTTAGTTAGATGTATCCCAGAATAGATGATAAACTGTCTAGCAGTAGAGTAGCATGGAAAGATTAACATATTACAAAAAAGCCACTTCTAATAGAAAATAGGCCATTAGAATTATACATGAGAGAGAGTACCTACCCGAGGGGAACCTCGACAGAAGGTACAAAAGTGTTTTAATGTATTTGGATGAATGAAAAATATTCTTGATGTCGCCTCAATGCGTAAAAGTTATACAAAGACGTCCGCATGAAAAAAATGTGGACTCCTGAGAGAAAGGTTGAGAAGGACGTCTCCCGAATGGGAGCTGATTGTAAGCATATTCTTTCTACGTTGTGAGATTTGGTGACCGTGGTAGAGAGAAGAATTCGTGTCTGGAACCTGAGTTCGTAACAGGATACTCGAAGTTGAAGAGTTTGCATACCCCTCATATAAGTCTATAAATCAATTTTGATTATAAAATAATGCTCTATTTAGTTTAATTTTCTTCTATTTCGTTTAACAGAATAATTCTTATATTAATATTTGAGGGAATGGGGGATTCAGCCTCCTAAGACCCCACCCTATCCCCAAGGGTGCGCTCCCGTTCATCCGCCTTTCGATATCGCAACTTTCGGCCACATGACCTGTCTCACTTGCCGTAAGAAACTTAATTTCTGTTTCACGTTAAATTTTTATTATTAATGTTAATATTATATTTAAATTAAACTAATTCCACATACACATTAATTCTATGAAAAATATCAATCTATTGTGCCCCCTAGATGATCGAGCCCTAGGCTACAGATTATTCAGCCCAATGGAAAATTGGATCCTGGTCTGGAGTTACATCATCCTAGCGACAAAATATATTGGTGTTTTTTCTTTATCCTACGTAGATGGCGTACACATAGATGTATCCATTCATAGTATGAGTTATTTTTTCTGATGGGAAAAGAGACAAGGGGAAATCAGAGAATCTTGTCTTCCGACCCGCAGCGGCGCCAAGCATGCCACACGAACCCACCGACCGGGCGCCCAACTGAGTATACCTTACGCCAGCTCCTACCTAGAGGCGGATTTGATTTTAGGTGGGGCCCATAAAGTACCAGTATTGGCTACCGAGCCAAAAGTGAGGGCACGGAGGTGAAAGAGAGGAAAATAAATGCTATTCTGAAAACATTTGCCATTCAAAGTGAAGGATTTACTAATCTTGCGCGCGCTGTTCGTATTTCCCCACCGACTACCGAAGTACGACAAAGTACAGTGATCGTCGAAGAGGTAGTGAAACCGTTTTTGTGGAAAGTGTACCGTCCCACCGTATTGGCAAGCCTAGCCACAGTTTGCAGACTGGCTAGTAACTACCGGGCGAGAGCGGGAGTTATGTTGCGCGGCTTATAGCAGGGTGTTCGGGGCCCTCCACCGGAAGTTTCTTTTTAAATTAACTTCTTGAAACAGCTATCTTTGCTATTGCTATCCATAAATAACGCAATAATGTACACCTTTCATAAAAATCTATTAAAAATTACTTTTTTGAAATAAATCGTGTTTTAGCCAATTTTTACTTTGGTCGTTGCGTCCAACGGGCATCCTGAAATTGTTTTAGTAAAAAAAACTTCCTTTTATTATTACTATTTCTATCTTTTAGGAGGGTCACGTGCCCCCTGCCCCCCCCCCGGCATCCACCATTGCTCCTGCCCCTTCACACCTGATCACAACAGAAGACAAGAACCGTAGACTGACTCTACGCCTAGCGCCTTCACACGAATTCACCGCNCGCCCAAAAGTTCGTTTCACGACATTTCTATTCCACTAACCAGGGTCGTGGACAGAAATCATGGGCCCCAGAGACAAATATTTGTTCTGCCTTCCCCCTCCCCGGCTTCCTCCCTCCTCACTGGCACGTTTGCTTTGTTATACATTTACTACTATAAAATTATTGGATGATACATTTTAAACATAAAATTCGGAAATAAACTATTGCAGAAGCAACAAAAACAGAAAGAAACAATCAGAATTTTTGTTTATTTAGTATATTACTTGTTCTTCGACAACAAGCATTTATTATACACAAAGTTTGTGAAAGTTTGGAATAAAACCTCCGTATACAATATCAAGACATAACAGTTTCCTGTCTGCTTTAATTGATATGTCTTATAAATTACTCGCGTCAACGACAATGTCCCAGTCACATATCACAGCAAGACCACCTAGTTAATAGTAACTGTTTCTGACCTTCATTCGATTTAGAAAATATGCGTAGAGCTGGATATATATTTTTTTATAATGGTGTAGTAAAGTATAAAATCTTAATGAGAATATTTTTTCGATATTTTCTCTCCATTAAAGTATTAATTTACTTTTCATTTGTGAGGCATAATAGATTAGCAATTAATAAATGCTTTAAAACCGCAAACACAATATATCTCACTGAATTACTTCAAAACAACTATATGCAGTGCCGGATAGCGATTGGCGAATTCATAAGAATTTAATATATGGGCACCATCTTCGCTCGAATCAAAATCACACACATTAATCGTTCAACAATTCAGTGACACTTCGCATATATTTCTCCTGTATGGGTATCTCTCTTAGGTCTTCCGCGGAATAGGTCTGGGTGTAAATGGTTGTGATAGAGTTGTGGAAGGCGAACGGGTGGTGTAATGGATAACACTCCTGCGATCAATGTGGGAGTCTTGCTTTCGATTCCCGGTTCGTCACGATTTTCTCCTCACTGAAAGTTATCACAATTCAGTGGCACGTTGTGTAACATGATATACGCGATACCTGTGCAAAGTTGAACGAAAATAGTAACCCGACAATCAGGCAGAATCGAGAAGACAGAAAAGACGGAAGTAAAAGCCTTAATGTCAAGAGTTCAGCGAATTCTTTCTGGATTTCTCTGACAAAAAATCGATTCTTCTGTAATATGAGACATCTCAAAACACTTTTAATCTTGGAATATAATGAAAATCGTTCGACCCATTTCCGAGAAGAAAAAAACAAGATAAATTTTACTCAGATATAAAAATCAACAGTAAGACTGCCGCCCCGGGCCCCGTTCGCCATCACACCGTCTACCTCCCCCGCCTCCGTCGCGTTCGGCCAGCCACTAACGGATAAATCAATCGAAGTTCTGTGATCATTTTTATTTCAGTATGGGCGCTATAAGATGACTTTTCAAAAACCATTTTATTTCAAGAAATTACGATGCAAAGTGTAAAGGTTAATTACCAATTGTATGGCAGCGTGTGAATTTAGCCCCAAAAGTGATGATTCACACTAGGCGAACGAGACATTAAAACTTAAGATGAAAAGCTAACTTGACTACCTTCCGGAAAATTATACATCGATGAAGAACTAGTCGCGTCATGTTTAGGACAACAATGTGAAATAGGCCCTGGTTATATTTACCAAGCATTGAGACAGAGGATTATGGTGAGTATTATGGATTTAATATTAGACAAAACATTAAAAAGTCCAATTATCTTGTCTGTTTACATTTAATTTGCGTGTGTTAGATTTATAAATAATAGTAACCATTACCGACAATCTAATTTATAACAAAATAGTTATTTATGAAGAAATTAACATCAACAGTGAACACGCTTGACTCCTTTTGTAAGCAGCGTGGTCTTCCATTAACCTGTATGCCCATGACGTAGTTCGTAAAGAGAACAAAAATATCGCGTCAGAACGTTCAGTGACCTCTATAAAAAATATTTATGAAGGTTTTACTCAACAGTTATAAATGTTTCACCGATTGAAATGTTACGGAAAGTAATTTATTTTTGAAAATGAATTATTTCCTCATAGGAGAATTTATTTCATCCAAATATTAAATAGTCTATACACTACTAAAGTGGACTGTAAGGTGTGTTTTAAATTTAGAATCGATATCAGCATGTTCATTTGCATCCATTTTTTAATTTAGACTATGAAACAACTTAATCCACTGTCGGCAGAAATGCATTAATTCTGAAAAAAGTCCACACCATCACAACAAACGTTAGGAACATCAAGGGTCAGCTTTCATATAAATTTACTTAAAGGTAATTTATGTTTAAGGTGGTGACGAGGAAGTGACCTTGAATGAATATTCGGAACGAAGAGAGTAATCTAGAAGAGAATAGATCTTTACAAACTCCTGGAATGACTGACTGTTGGAAACGGGGTTAATTAGAGAAAATAAATCTTGAAAAGGTAATTAAACTAGGAAAATATAATCTATCATTTGCGTTTCATAAAAATCAGCCACAACTAGAAGAAAAGTGGTTTTTCTTTCATTTTTCTTTCACGCACTTTAACTTTTTTGCGAAATTAAGTTTTGCATGTTTATTTTAATATTATTGTTTTACGATACTTTACCCCGCAAGTTTTCATGAGCAAAATATTCTTGAAATCCAACTACCGTAACTCGCTCCGTTATGCTTTAAATTGCGATTTTTAAAATGTGTATATTTACTACAAAAAATACAAAATACTTCTACTTTTAGAGATTTATTATGCAATACTCAGCTGTTTTGAGGAAGTATTTTTGTATCCGTTATTTGAAATAAAACTGTTTTCGGATACAACTAGTTTTCATCTAGATCTCCTTCATAATATTAATTTTTTTTAAATATGCAAATTACATAATTCCTTGGCATGGGTGTGTTTAGTGGTTTTCTTTTATTTCCTAAATTGCATTACTATCCGTTATGACATGAACAGGATTAAAAAGGTGTAAATTTAATCCCATAACTGAGGGCTGAAGAACCAAATGAACATGGCGTCCGAGTTGACTTCCGTAGCTCATAATAATGATTCCATTTGGGTCACATCCCTTCCCCTGCGCCTACACGTCTTCTCGTTACCGAATTCTACTCCCTTCGCTGGCAGATGTGGTTTTCCTCTAACAAGAAGTTGCCGAATTCGTGCAAGCTTTTCAAATATACCAGTAAAAGTCCACGAAAAGTTATTCTGTAGCAACTGAAATCATTTTTTGATCCAATGTTCATTAAGCAGGGCTGAATGTAAAGCTTTGAATAAAATTAATTACATTAGTATATGACCTGTGATGACATAACATGTACCTTATAAATGACAATTAATATTCATCCAAAACTACCAAAATGGGAGAAATCAAACAACGAATGGCGAATGCTCCCAAATGAAATTAGTAAAATTGCGGAAAAGGAAACCTACTCAATTACAAGTGTTATCATTAAAATTAACATTCTTAACTTTCGAAAATACCGACAACATTTCGAAAATTCAGTAAATCATATGAAATACTAACAATAATTATATTGAAATAATTATTTTTATAAACCTCTGTAATACAGAACCAGTCTCTTTGAGCTAGCATGTACCATTGATATCGATGGAGATATCACAATTGAATGCTCTGAAATATGTCCAGTCATGTTTTGGGCAGATGTAATATGATGGTAAAATTATGTAGCTTCAATTCATCGGACAATTTCGCTACGCTTACCGTGGTCAAGGAAAAAAATTATACTAGAATTCGTAAGAACGATACTGAATCAATAGGAAGCCTTCCCCCAGGGGACTTACATCTAGTAAGTACGTGTTTGGCAATCCCGGGGCCTCGAGCTGAGTCTGGCATTACTTCCACTTACTTGTGCTAGGCTCCTTCCTTTCTCTTTCCTGACCTCCCTTTGTCACCTCTTGTTCTTTTCGATCCCGACGCTATTAGGGCTAGGGTATCTTTCATTTTCCTCATTTTTTGTCCTCAATATTTTGATTTTTGGTTTTGAGATATGTTTTGGTATGTTGTAATTCAGGAGGGTTTTTAGTGGGTATGGTTGTGTCATTCGGCGAGTCCCACACGCGGGGAGAGTGATGTTGGCTCTCCCTAGTGCGTAACTACATTTTCCCTACCTGTACAAGTTTTCAGGGCTCCAATGACCTCGATGTCGACGAGCCGTAAAGTCACACAAAAAAAATATAGGAAGTCTTGCTGAATGATAAAAGTTAGATAAATCGAAAACGATCTACATTGGGTATTTATTTTGACGAAACACTTCATTGTAAAAATCTCATGCAGAAAACAGAAAATCTCAAACAATATTTATGTTTCTGTAGAGCGAACTTAGAATGAAATGCAATTATTATTGTCCATTACAAACTGTTCTAATCCCTGATAATATCCTTTATTCACGCGATCAGAAACTGACAGCTGTAACTCCCAAAATGCGTTTATTCTTGTCATTTCAAGGCTTTTGACACACCTCTTTTCACCTCCGTGCTAAGAAATACGTGCGAGTAGATAAGAAGTTGCTATTTCACAAGCTATTGTTTCAACTTTAATGGGTGAGTGATTTTTTAATTTTTACTGTTCTTTCATTTGCAATCTGTTCTCATCACGTCCAAAACTTCAAGTCGTACTACTTTAATAGTACCGCACTATGATAAGCCATCATCCAATTTACTGAACGCATATTACATTATCCGGCTAAAATAGCTGGGCCATCCAATATTCAGTTCCCGGTACCTATTTAATGTTCTAATGAAAACTTCTTCTGAGTAATAGGACGTTCAAGACAGATTTTTCTTCCCTGGAGTTATTTTAAACTGTGTAAGCATCAGAAACGCTAACTAGCGAAAAGTAGTATCATGAAATTAGTGAAGAGAACAAGACCTCAACGAGGAAGAACAGTAAACCAGAAGTAAGTGCAAGGCAGGTGAAGAGAGGGGTGGGGTGAAGCCCAATTCCCGCAGTCTACATGTTTGCGAACCAGAAATAGTAAACTTGAAGTGTTCGGTAGGATTCACAATGAAAGTCCTCTGAAAACCTAAATGAATCATCGAGTTTGGAACCAATGAATAAAGGCAGCTTGCCGCTCTCGTCAAATCCCTCCACCGGTCGATGCTAGCGCTCCAGCGAGCTCATGCGCAGTACGCGACCCTGTCCGCCGGCAGAGTGCAGTCAGAACCGTACCCCCACAGTCCGCGACCCCGCCGAAGCGCAGCTGCCGACCGGCGACATGAAACATTGCCGCGCTCCCAATGAATCACTCAGGCGTACAACATGGAACTCCCGTCGCCCCGAAATGTGCGCGCTGCCGTACGACAGTCAGCGGACGCAACCGTTGGGGAGGGGCAGGTCGGGGTCTGACAGTGCCACCACGAGCTCCACGCAACCGTTGCAATCTGAGAGATTATTGGGGAAATTGGGCGATGCAAGATAATGGCAGTGGGCATTCATAAAATCCAACGAGTCAATATTTGTTACCTCACAAAGCCAATACCTTGCGAGCAGACAGCGAGAGCTATTGTCTTGGAACTCGCGTGCTAACTGTAATGATGGTTCGTCCCTACTTACAGGTACGATAGAATGCTAGCTTGAAATGAAATGACATATGCAAAGTTGCAAGTTGAAGCTTACCTGAATAAAGGTGAAAATTCCGCTGATTTCACAGGAGGAAAGTGTTCGAAGTAACATTTTACGACTAAAACACATAGAAAATCACACTTCTACCACATACACGCACGCGCACGATATTATATTACTTTTATGTCCCTGATAAAATGTTCATTATTTTTATGTTTTTGTCGTCCGCGACATTTTTGTTACTTTCAAAGAGGAAGGTCACATTGAACGTGATATGAATAGTCAATACCTTATCGTAAACGAGTGAAAAACACTTAACTTACATAAAAATCGAGTATTCAATTTGGGTTTGTTGAGATTCCTTTTCTTACCAAATATACGCGTACATGGATATGAAGAGGTAACTTGCGTAAGTGGATATTTAGAGTCTCAACTTAGCACGTGGCCGCCAGCTTGCCACCTAAAGTGACCAAGACCGCGCATCAGCCAAAGCGGGCTAGATGATTCGCTGGCGAGGGTTGTGAGGAGAATGAGACGAAAACGCTAGGCTCGCAGGATAGCAGGCTGCGCGGAGGGTTAGAAAATTGGAGATGATGTACGCATGCGCGGCGCGAGTTAAGTCTTCGTCACGGTTGGTTCCACGTAGAGGCGCGAGAAATAGACTAAATTAAAACCAAATGACTCGCTGACGACCCGATTTACTCGAATCATTTGATCCGATTATAAACTGTAATCAAATTATTTCGTTAAGGTTCAAATAATGTGAAACTGGTTTACAAAATTGGTGTTATGGATAACAAATTTTTATTCAGACAAATGGATTACGTAAGTAATTTCTTATTGGATCATGTTTTGGTTATAAACTATTATGAATTTGTGGTAACTGATGTTTACTTGTACGTGCGCGAACTAATGAAGTAGCTGAACATCGTGTTAATAAAGGAAATGTTTAACTGTCGTAATTATTGAGGAGGGACGCATAAACAGCACTTAACTTCTGGTGAATCGTATTACGAGATGAATTCTTTTGGTTTCCTTGGAAATTTCTGAACTAAAATTACTATTGAAGAAAACAGAAATGTTCAACTAACAACACATTTAACTTTCGTTTCGCAGCGCTGGGAAACACATGAGAGTGTGGACACGCCGTTCGTGAATATTGGTTTATTGGACTAAATATTTACATCTTATAACTCTGCTACCCCTTCCCCGGAGCGTTACCGCCTATGGGATCCGGTGTAATTCTCGTTCTAACTCGTCATCCCCGCTTACATTATTTGGTTGAAATAGTGACTTTTCTAACTTATTGACTACCAGGAAACCACGCAATCTTGTATTACCTATTTGTTAATGTAATATATATTACAGAACAAAGAAAGAGTTCATCTACAATACGGGATATATTTTCTTTTCTAGCTATTTTTCATTCACTCTCATTATTGAATGCTTCATGAACTATTAATAGTAAAGAAAATAACACGACATAACTGAAGACAATAAGTTTATGAAATACTAGCAGACCCGACAGACGTTGTCCTGTCCAAATTTCAATAATTTGTGATCATTTTGTGAATTTGTGGAAAGCTATTTTAAATGCGTAAAGTAAGTAAAAATGATAATAACGATAATGTATAATAAAGTAAATACTAAAGATAATAATGTCGTTCCTATCGTCAGCTATGATCGAGAGTGCATACAAATATTATGATTTTTGCAGTTCGTCCGAATTTTCCGACTTCCCTTTGTAATTGCCACAATTTTTTTCTGAAAACTTTCCCAGGACCATGACGAACAAAACAAAAAAAGATTTACGCGTATCAATCGTTCGAATCGTGAGTTATGGTCTTGAGTTCATACAAAAATCCCATGGAAAAAAGCACTTCCAGTTTGTCCCGAATTTGCCAATTTTCCTGGCAACATTTAGACTATTACGATTTTTTTTTAATGTCCAGCCATTCTCAAGTGGTGCGCATACCAACGAACAACATTTAATTTTTGTTTATATGGATGATCGAACAACGGCAATGTTAAAAAGTTAATAACGCGTGTTGGAGTTTGGTGCGCCATATTTCGTTGAAACTTAGTACTATCATCAAAAAAGATTATTAATCTGTATACCTCCGTTCTTTTGTTGGAAGATTTCTTTCGTGGAACAGCCGTTTTCGTTTAGCGAAAAAAGTAGGCTTATTTTTTTTAATTTTGAAAGTATCTCCGTCCCCTTTTATTGTTGTTACGTTACTCATCTCCTCAGTAGAGAAAATGAGAGAAATTAATAACAAATTTCAAGATAAGCAGCAAAATTGTTTTTCTGAGTTTTAAAAGTCTGGGTCAACTTGGCGGTTATTGCGCGAAAACAGTCTTTTAAGTCTGGAAGTTAGCTACCACAATGATGAGATACGTGGATATGCTCAGTCTGCTCCCCACAATGAATAGTCTCAAGAATAGTTAAGGATGAGAGTGATATCGAACGTCTGCTTTACACTTTAATGACCACAATCCATTCCGAATTATTGCTGGATGTAATGAACAATATTTACCAAGGGAAAGTGGTATCCAAGGCAACTCCTCGGTATTTGTTACATCAAGCAAGAAAGTGTTTCCGTAATAGAAGAATTTGAGCGGGGGAGACTTCATGAGAGAGAGAGTGTGTGTGTGATTATTGTATAAAGAAAAGCACTGTTTGTACTTTTTATAACCGTCCTATTTCAATTTTGGTGAAAAGTGCAAAAGTCAAATTACAAGAGACGAAAAAAACAGTTAGTGCAACAGATACGCATGCAAACTTTTCAGTGTCATTTTGATCTTAAAGTTTTGGCTTCCCATATTCGATTGTCCAAATATTCTCTTTTACAACGACGGGTTTTAAAAAGAGACAACAAAACCAATTTTGGCTTATGGCATAAAGGTCGAGTTCAATTTTTAGGCGGCTTAGCTCTTGAACACGTGATTCAATTTAAAAATTCAGCACATTTGGTATCTTCCCTGACGCATTTTTAATAAAATCACACGTATTTTCAATCCCTCTCCAGTAAAGAGTGTAGACGACGTATTTCAATAAAATTTCGGGGGTGAAAATTACAATTAGAAGGTGGTTCTCCGAATCTGGTATTCATACCGACTTCCGTGATGAAAATTCTCTCTGACCGTAAAGGTTCTTTTAAGCTTAGACGACAAAATTCAGTCAAATATCTTTGTGAAAAAGCAACCACACATGCTAGATCGGAGGTAGATGTATATTGTGCTTAGCTTATTTTTTCTTAATGCATAGGCATCGACGGTTATAACTAAATAGTTCCGAACTTCGACGGTTCTCCTCAACTTAGCACATCAACGTTTTCTCGGTTGTGGGTGGTCGTAAAAGAACGGAATTGGTCCTGTTATGAAGCTGATGATAGTGTGGGACTACGTTTTAAGCTATATTTGACCTATGTCCTTTCAAATACTTTATATTGATTTATACTTACTAGCCTGTGCGCAAGCAGTAATGAATGGTGTAAAGAGCGTCAGCACCACACGAACCCGCGGCAGGGTTTCAATCCCCAGTGAGGGGTGGCATTTTACTGCATACCTCAACGTCCAGGCTGCCTACCTGATCTACTCAGCTTGCTGAGTGACTGATAACATGAGAACAGGGTCAAACCAGCTGGAGCGAGATGCTGGCCACATCTCCTTCTAGTACCGAAGGCTTAGCAATTCCGGAACTCTACCCTCCATGAACCCCATGGGTCTGTTGTCGGAGACTTTGACTTTATTTCTACTTAAAAGGTCGTATAAAATAATACAACATTAAAATGAGTTTACAATTGTTGATTGAAAGAAGAACCATCTATTATAGGAAACTTCAAAAAACAGTACAGTCATGAACTTTATAATCAAGAAGTCGAGGGCACACAAATATGTTTGAGGGAAGAAGCAAGCGGATAGGTATAGGATATTGGATTTGTAATATTTTCAATTTTATTAAAATTATAAGAATAAAAAAAACAGAACAAAATACAAGAAGTGTAAAACGAAACGACATTCATTGTGAAACCTGATACATGTTCCTTGCTTGCAGTGCTCACTCGAATGGAAATTTCCCCCCTACGATTTCATTATAAATGAAATTAACTTCAAATTGCGTCCTGATGATTTCACTTACAAATTTAATTCAACATTAGACATTGAAAGAATGAAAACCTTGACAAGCGAGAGGGGCAAGTCCTAAATACGTATAAGCTGTTGTGGGGTAAAGTACAAAGACAGCAGGAGGGGGAAAGATGACTCAGCAATTAAAGGCGATTAGGGAACCTTTTCAAATCAATATCACCTTTATTTGATGCTAGCAAACTCTTAGCAGTATCTTCAATAACAAACCTCGCGAAGGAAATCCATGTTGAGTCACAAAGCAGGGGCTTCCGGCACGTGCGTGAGAAGTCGGCGTCTATTTTACCCTGGCTGCATCCAGGCTCTGAGAGACATCACTCAGCGCTCGCAGCATTCGCCACCCTATTGCATTTCTTTGTCCCCTCGTTCCTGAGCTTTTTTCTCTCACCACTCGCATTCCACTCATTTCCTGCATCGAATATCACACTTTCGCCAAGTTCTTTGCAAAACTTCTCCCCACATCGATTTCCTATTTAATCAACAATTCAGTAAGAACATTTCTTTCTCCTTACTCCTTTTCTCACTTACTAATTATCGTCGCATATAGAACTGTATGTACACGTTCCTTCCTTTGAACCATTCAATTTCTTTTCGTGGGCGCCCTCCTCTTGAGTACTTGCTTACAGTGGCGGTGATTAGTGGGCGCGTTTGTAAGAAAAATTAAACATTTCATTTGAGCCCTCTAAAACATGGAATTATAAAAAAGCATACTAGCGTTGCTTTGGTGTCACCTAATTATCCTTCCTTTAATTCGTTTACCGAGATAGTAAAAAAATTGTCCTCTCAAAGGCTATCTACCCTCTAATTCAAATTTTGTTTTCCTGCGATATGCGATAAAAATGAGTTGCCGCACAGTAATATGAGATGAATGGTTAGTTTAAAGGTGATTATACTGGAAAGTGGGATATGTAAGAATTTGCAGTGGAAGAAGTTCGAGTGATGATGCACATCCAGCGTCGTTATCAACAATTGATAAGTGTCCTTAGAACAGTTTATCCTTACCGGCTTCTGGCTCTGCGCGTGCCCTTGAGCGAGATGTGGTGGTCTAGGGTGAAATTGAAGCTGTTTTAAAAACGTATCATTATTGCCTGGCGCACTATCACAGCTAGCGCAACCCGAGACAGGACACATGTGCAGTCAAAACCTGAGAATCTATCTAAACCTGAGTGGCAGATCTTCTATCTTGGAGATTAGTGAGTTACTAGAACTATGCGTACTGTGAAATTTATTTGCCAGTTTGTCGCGTGTATTCGAACGTTACAGCGCATATGTCACTGTAGTTCTTCCTAGTGTTCCGATGCAATACTTTCTTCTGTGCAAACACATTGAATCGAAGCTTAAATGAAGCGTTCAACTGAGAAAACCTTGTTTGACTTTTTCGCAAAGAAACAGAAGTTGGATACAACAAGTGATACTGAACAATGCCACACCGCCGCCGTTGTAGATACTGTTTCTACGTTTAGTTCTGTAGAGTCTGTTTCATTAAATACTGAAACAGCAGTTTCAACTACCTGCGTGTCCAGCATGACTAATATTCACAGTCAGCTTCAGCATAGAGATCCACTTCATGGTAAGCAAGCAGCATTAGAATTTTTCCAAGATAGTCCACTTCAACCTACGCTCAACGAATATCCAGAAACAAAAGGAAGAAAGTTCAGAAGTTAGTGGTTCGCAGAATGTAAGTGGCTAGAATCTAGTGTTACTGGAGACAAAGCATTTCGTTTCCCTTGTCGATTATTTGGAACCACAGGTTTCTATGATGAGATATTTATTTCAAAAGGGTTCAAAAACTGAAAAAAAGCTGTCCAACACTTTAAAGAACATGAAAGATTCTCATCTCACTTTAATGCTTTGCAACGTCGGCACAAGGGACTAAAAGCCAAGGTATCTACCCAAAATCACGAAAAAGTCAACAAAAATCGCAATTATTTGAAAATTCTCTTTCAGGCTTCACTTTCCTGGCAAGGCAAGGTTTAGCACTAAGGGTACACAGAGAAAATGAGAGTTCAGCTAACAAAGGTAATTATATGGAATTATTAAATCTGAGATCAACTGATAATGTGCTATTGAAAAAATGTTTTTAGAAAGAGAAACGTTTTTTAATTATTTTCATCACAATGTACAAAATTATATGCTGAAAATTATGGCAATCGAACGCAAGACAGTATACTTGATGTGATAAGAAAAGTAAGCATTTGTCCACAATTGTCGATGAAACGCAAGACGTTTCACATCATGAGGAGTTAACTCTTGTAATAAGATGTCACTGAGGAACTGGAAATCGAAGAACGAATTCTTGGGTTTTCCAAAACAGATTTGAGTGATGGCGAAACTTTGTACGTACAAGTTGCTTCTCTCTATTTTCGAAAAATTTGGTATCAGTCCTCGAAATATAATTGCTCAATGTTACGACGGAGTAGGTAATATGATAGATATTTACAAAGAAGTGGTAGTGAGAATGAAAGAAACCAATCCCCATATAATGTATGTACATTGCTACATGCATTCTCTAAATCTTGCAGTTGCTTCTAAGAGCATTGTTTCTGTACGTAGTTTTGCTGTTTTTCTTGTCCAACCCTGCGGACTACCATCTACATCACCCTCCGCCGCGCAGTCGAAATGCGTCTGAATTGAAATGCAACAAACTGAAGCAAAAACTCGCGCATAATAGTCCCAATAGGTTAACAGTTAAATATATTCACACTTAATACAAGGGAAATATATTTTGCATACCTTACCAGAACATTGTATCCTTGGTTGAAATAGTTGTTCAAAAATTTTAATATTATAGTTTTATGTATTATATTATGTTTGGAGCAAGTAACTTTGTAATTAACTAAGTTCAAGTACAAGTAGAAATTTTGTAGCTGGAACATCAGTCCTCGTTAAGTCTGTCTGTAGAAAAGACTGTGACTCTTGCTTTTTGACAGGTTTTTCTGAGAATCCCACAAATTTCCCGAAATAGAGGATGAAGAAAAATGACGGTGACGCGGCTCTCCGTCAAGTACTCCAAGCGCTACCAAAGCTGTAACTAATTTCCTCGCGAGACTTGAAGGACACTAACCGACATGGAAAACTTCCGTACTCTGGTTCTATGCCATCGTCTCTTTGAAGAAACACGCACATAGGTTTATGAGTAGAAGAAATGATCAGAAGAAGTTAAAAAGATTTACCTCAGATTTTATTTCTCAGGAGAAGTTTAAAACCCCGGAATCAATTTTTTAAAATTATGTTCATAAGTTAGATATAATTTCTTTATATCGCACTTTTTAAACTTAAACACAAGTTTTTTCACTTTATATTTGATAATTTCAGTTAAAATTTATTATTTTTCTAATTTAAAGGTACAGTACCCGGACAAGAAACCATTGATAAGGCGTACATTTTATTTAGGCGTAAATATAATTGAAACCGTGAATATTACGTTATCCAATAAGAGTAGTATTTAGAAAGATTTACACATTAACTAAAGAAAGACATACATTTTGAGAGATAGTCATTTGTTTGAGGAAAAAGCCCAATTAAAAGAAATAAATTAAAAATGTGGCCGTATTCCGGCAAAGAAAATGTAGATTATGAATGTAGCTATGCGGTAGATTATGAGTGAGAAAATGACTGATAAAGAAAATAATAATGTTCTCATACTATGTTATATGTTGGTGAAATTAAGTGCTGAATTTGTGAAGATATGGAAGGGATAGATTAGTGTGTCTTACTAAAAAGGTAACTCGTACTTCTACTCAATTCGGATAAATTTAACGTTGGAATGGTATCAAAACATTTTACGAAGAGAATAAACTGCACTCAAATAGTGTTGCGGCTTATAAATCGGTCTTCCCCTACTCCAGTACGTCCATTCCAATACTCCAATGGATCATTCCTCGTTGCCACATGACACATTGAGCTTTGCATTTCATGAACTGAAGGGTTGAGTGGATGAAGGTGGTAACAGGCGTTTTAGCGCAAATTGCGTAAACTGCGTGGACGAAGTGTGTAAACGATGTTCTATTCGGTTCATATCAGTTAACTAAATGCATTTTAAATCATTATTGTTTCTCTATTAAATCTGAGAAATCATATATTAGAGTAAAATCTTTAAGTCTCAATCACATCTAAATGTTATTTATCTAAAAATTTCAAAATGTTACTTAACGACATCTTACTCTCACCTTCAGTTGACAGATCTTTAGAAATTAGAAAGCTCTCTTACTGCGGGACTTATGATAGGGAAGATTCCGACAATAAACCGACAGTTCTGGCCAATGTCATAGCTCTCACTTGCATTACAAGGTAGCGGTGCTTTACACGTATCATGTGTAGGAAAGAAGATTACCCGGCAATATATTCCGGACACACCATATTTTATACAGTGCTGTGCATGTAAGCAATAACTGAATCATTGTGATAGTCTATTTTGTACGCTTAGTGTTATCTATAAGATTCCATTATTGCTTTCTGAGGCAGGTGATATTTTAACTATTATTTTATCTATATTTTCCAAGAACACACTTACCAGTAGAACATTTCTGACATCTTCTATGAACAATATGTATATTTGAACTCGTACGAATAGCCTCGTGCACGAAACGGGCCACCTCCTTTAGGATAGAAAGATATAAACACTGGAGTTTGAAGCTCAATAACACTATGACCGATGGTCCTATATAAAAATCAATTACTCAATATTTTTTCTTTGAATCATTTTGCGTTTGTTATAAAATAACATTTTTATAAAAAATGATATTTTTACCGAGGTGAGAACGTAAAAAGTGTCCGTTTCTAGGTGCATTTCAAGGAGTCAGGTTTAATTTTTTTCTTAAAAATTAGTAGAAACATCGATACCAAATTTTGATTCGCGATAAATCTTATAGTTTTTTATGTAAGTAATAAATTTAAGGGTTTATCTTGAAAGAAAAAGTTATTAATTTTCTGAAAGTGCTTTTTCTTCCGAACGGGACAACGTCGTAGAAAAGCAGTTTGGTTACGTTGTAATAAGATAAGCACTAAGTATTATGAAATAAATAGCTGATTTTATAATGATTATTATTTTGTGAAAATTCGGTCAGCGGCGATCCACCTGATCCGGTTGATATGAATATATCGGAGTGAATTTGACTTTGGATCAGACGTATGAATATTTCTACCAGATTTCCAAAGATTCCTCGGTTAGGAAATAAATGTTTGACTTTAAGCAAGAAGAAGCTCCTGAACGATGTTTATTCAACAAGTTCCCACCGTGTTTTGAATCTTGCCGCGAAATTATTTAATTGCTATAAGCAAGCAACGGTTAACCATAATAATCAAAATAAGAAAACATGTACGTAGGAAAGTGGGTAAGATTCGAATCTTCTCGATGTCACTAAGAACTTCGAGAACGAACATAATATTTACATAAATAATTGGGTTCACCCAAAAATACAAGTGTTTAGGCCGTGAATTTGCCCATGAAAGGAAAAATGCGTACTACGAAGTAACAATAGAATGATCATACATTATTAGAAAACAGAGTGGCTCATATTGCACCGGTCGTGGCTGTCACCTTAATTGTAATACCTCGATATTTCTAAAGGCACTGATAACTGCTGCAAAACCAACCCTCCTGGACGGTATCTAAATATGAATACAGTGGCGGATCCAAACAAAATCTTCCATTCGTTATTACTATTTCTAATCTTTTCTTTGGGGGAGCACGTGTCCCCCACCCCAAAAAAAGAATAGAAACAGTAATAAGGAATGGAAAATATTTTTTATTTTGAGAAAAAAACAGTATGCCCAATGAAATCAACAAGACGAACTTAAAAAATATGTGTGAAAAGACGACTCATCATAGGACAAAGATATAACTTACTTTCCTTTTATAGATCTCCACTTCTACATGGGAATAAGAGCATAGAGCTGCGATGTATCAGTGTTTCCAGAATATCAGCACTCCAACGAAGTTCCGAAACACTTATCAAATAGAAAAGTATTGATTAAATTGGAGTCTCAGTTCGGTCGTCAAGGTGGACGGACGTGTTTCGCAGCTTTCGTGCTTGTGAAAGGTAATGGGTTGCTCACTTGGAGATTACCGCGCCCGGGTGGGCCGCTTTTCCTGTGTCTGCGCGGTTGTGACAAGCGTCATCGGCGGTGGCAGCGACGGCTTGGTCAGGGCAGCTGCGTCGTTGTGTACAGCCACTTCGATTGTTTTACTTTCAATTGGTGGAGTTAAAGCAAACCCTAGCCCTGTTAATATTGATCCAGCTCTAGAGAAAGTTTCACGAGTTTTATGTGGCGGATGCAAAGAAATATTGCGACCTGGTACAGAGTGCGAGTCGTGTGGTCGTTGGTTCCACTTTTCGTGCAGCGGTGGAATGGTGGACGTTGCATCCAACAACGGAGTCTTTAGCTGCGTGAGATGCTGCATGGAGCGAGTACTTCGCTTGGAAAAGGAGCTGTTAGTGGCGAAGAAAACTATCGAGGACCTTCATACGAGCCAGCGTTTGCTTGAGGAAAAAATTGGCGAATACTCTGTAAATGCAATTGTTGGAAATGCAAGTCGGAATACTTCTTGTCTCATTTTAGGGGACTCAATTGTCTGACACGTGGGGAAGGAGGACAGCTGCTTGAAAGTTGAATGCTATCGCGGCATCCGGACGGAACAACTGCGATGCGTGGTTCAAAATCGGAACTTTGGGACCCCCGATACTGTTATCCCCACGTCGGAACAAACGACCTCAAAATATTGCGTAAACTGGATTATGTTACGGAAGAGGTGTTCGATCTTGTTTCGGTCACCAAAAAGAAGTTCCCACAGTCCATCACAAAAGTAAGTGAAAGGACGTGTGGAGGAGAATAATCGGGGCCATCAATGAACGCATTGAATGGGTTTGTAATGCCCTGAACGTAACTTTTGTGGACGGCAACAGTTGAATGGAGGAAAGTTATTTTGGGCGTGATGGGCTTCATTTGAATAGGCGAGGAGCGTCACATTTAGAAAAACTCTTTTCGCGGTTATCACGTGCGAAGCCCCCTTCAACTCCTGTTTGAGTTGGCAGAGCGGTATTAGTAGGTAATACCAAAACACTTTGAGAACTTCGAATAAGTAGTAGACTCCAGTTTAACGACAACGGCGGCGAGGCCTCGGACGGTGGCGTTGGAAGAGGGGAAGGTGGCACTGGAGGTGGTGACGGCGATGGCGGTGGAGGCGACGCCGATGGAGGCCGTGGCAATAATGAGTGAGGCGGCGACGATAGAGACGGTGGCAGCAGCGAGGGAGGTGGCGACGGTGGAGTTGAAGACGTCAATGGGGGAAGCAATGACTGCGGTGATGGTGCAAGGGGAGGTGACGGCGGTGAAGAAGAAAACGGAATTCGGGTCGGTTAACAAGGGTGAGTCGTTAGTGCTGATGCAGATGAATTGTAAAAGTATGTACAACAAAAAGTTAAATTTTTCCAATGTACTTGGTATTTATGAACCAGATATTATTATTGATACGGAATCATGGTTATCGGAGGACGTGAAAAATGCAGAAATAATTCCTTCAGATTTTTCGGTTTTCAGACGGGATTTTGTGATTCGTGGGGGTGGAGTTTATATTTGTGTGAAAAACAGTTTATCGAGCTCTGGAAGCTGGGTAGATGAAGTTTACGAATTAATATCTGTTGAAACTGAAGGTAATTCAGGTAAAACTCTAGAAATTACAGGAATATATAGAGCTCCAAGTGATGATATACACGTGATAGAAAAATTAGTTAATAAAATGGGTCTCCATTCAAATAAAACTAGAAATAACATTGTCGGCGGGGAACTTAACTTACCGCTTGATGACTGAGAGGTTGACCCAGACAACATTAACAATGCGCAATCAATAGTAAATAGTCTTGTTTGGGATTGTGGCTACTGCCAGGTAGTGAAACAACCGACAAGAGAAGACGCTATTCTCGATGTTTTCCTCGTACGACCGGAGGATGAGCTTATCTCTTGTGACACTGTAGACGGTACAAGTGACCACTACGCGGATATCTTAGAAGTCCTCTGGACTAATTCTCAAATACCTAGACTACAGGAAAGAGTAGTTATTAACATAGAAAAAAATGGTAATCTGGTACGTTTGTTTTTGTAAGTCAAAATTAAGCGAGATCGACTGGAACGGGAAGCTCCATGGAAGAAATTTGGTTAACTTTAAGAATATAATATTTAAGAGTATTGAAAAATTTGTTCCTCATAAAAAATTAAAAAACCATCCTGACCCTGAATACTATTATAGTTACATTAGACGTTTGAAAGCCAAAGTAAGAAAAGCGTATAATATTGAAAGAAAGGGACTGACTACCAAAGTAATTACAAATTTCTCTTTAAACAATTTTTAATAGCAAAGAAAAGTGCTCAGGAGTATTTGTTACAAACCAAATGGTTGTAAAGTGTTATTGTTTATAATTGTTATTAATTATTTAATTGTTATTAACTATTTCTATTTGTTTATATATCTACTTTGTTTATAATTATCAAGTGTCTATAATAAACTGTAATTCAAAATAGGCGCTACTCGAGATATGAACTATATCGATACTCATCGACAGTGCAACCAGATACAATCGATGTATTCGATAACTATCGATACAATATGTAGACTCCATGAACTTAGATTCCTGAACCTACCCTATATATAAGTTCCGTGAATCCATATCCATGAACGCGCCCATTATGCACGTTCTATGGGCATCACTTTCTGAACGTACTCAATATACACGTTCTGTGTTTACCCTTTAAATACGGCTGTCTCCAGCCACTCATTACCCATTGTGAAGCAGTTCGTAGTGTACTTCGTGAGTCCCGACATAGGGACACGTATCTACGATGTTGTGTTATGCCGTATAAGTGCATAGAACTTTTTGGAACATGATTGCCGTATAAACGGAATCATACCAGTGTTGTGTTGTTACGTCGTAAAAATGTTAAATACGCAAACTTCATAACTGTGAGCACAAATGCTCTCATGGTATTCTAAGTTTCAGTAGCGAGTTGAAACGAGCAACCACTACGAACTTGATGCAACCACAAGTCGCCAGCCAGAAGCAGCTGGATTTACAACTGAAGCATTCAACAACTTCGCCAGGCCACATGCAGCCCCTACAAGCGAGGTCAACAGAAGCCAGTTCATGAGTATTCTACTCGCATGTGCGAGACCTTTGTTCAGAGACCATGAGTTTCGAGCAATTGTATTTTATGCCTCATATATGAGGATCGTATCAGAAGTCTCTTTCTGATACATATACAAAAAATCCTGCAATATTTATGGTTACTTGTTAACCGCTTATGTACCAGCAGGTAGTTTGTTACTAAATCATTTAGTTGATTACGGGGGGCATTTCCTCGAAAACTCGAGGAAGGAAGGGCTTTTTTTTGTGTAGACTTACAAGTCACACTTCAACCTTTGTATATACCTTTGTAATTCTGTTTAAATGAGGACATGGGATGGGAACTTCACTCTATAGAAGTATTTCTATTTCATGTAATTATAACTCTGTTGAATTTGTGATTCAGTGTTATCTGCTCACAACAGGTAACTTCAATTTTGCTGCATATCATACCAATTGTAATTCAGTAAATGTAGATTATTATGAAATATATGTATTTATTTGTCAATGTAATATAACTTAATACTCCTTAATCTCCCACGTTTGTTGAAACACACAAACACCCCCTGTATATCCCTTGTGTTTATGACGTCTGGTTATTCGTTCATAACAGTATTTTCTACACAAAATTTTCCAAAATAAAGACAACTATTGGTTGCAATTTTATAAGTACCTGAAAAGACGGAACGGGAACAAAGAAAATGCACCAGCTATTGAAAATAATTGTGTAATCTAAACAGAACCTCAGGATAATGTGTTTTAATTCATTTTACTCGTCGGGTTTTGCTATTTCCTCTATTAACGACAGTTTAAATTTGACAAATAATTCCCATGCAAATACGTTTGTTCTAAATACCAGGACGTTGCATTTCTAAGATTAAGAATAAAAATTCAATCGGTCACGACAAAACTCCAGGGGATTTTCTTAAACTCGGTGGGGAAGCCATGATTCCGCACCTAGCCAGGTTTTTTGATATTACATTCAATAATTCATTACCACGGGACTGGAAAAATGCTATCGTGGTACCAATTCACAAAGGAGGTGATCGCTCATTGGTTAGTAATTATCGACAAAATTGCTTAACCTCCATAGTATGTAAACAGATGAAACATATTATTGCAGACTATTTGAAGAATTCTTAGGAAAAAATAATTTTCTACATCATGCCCAACACGGTTTTAGATGCGGGTACTCAAGTGAAAGTCAACTTCTTTTCGTTTGCCAGGACTTAGTTGAGTCACTCAACGAGGGGGGGGGGAGAACTGATGCAATAGTTATTGATTTATCAAAAGCGTTCGATTTAGTACCACATGACCGTATTCTGGCAAAAATCACGAAGTCAGAAATTGATCCTCTTGTTGTCAAATGGATTTGTGAATTTCTCCGGGATCGCTCACAAGAAGTTAGAATAGAGAAAGGGAAGGAAGGTAGGGGAAGGAAGGAAAGGTGTGAAGGGAGTGTAGGAAGGGTGGGAAAGGAGGGTGGCAAGGGATGGAGGGTAGGAAGGGAGGGAAGGGAGGATGGTGGGTAAAGGGTGGAGGGTAAGAAGAGAAGGAAGCAAGGGTGGGAGGGAGGGCAGGAAGGAAGGAGGCGGGAATTCCACAAAAATATTTACAAAATTTAACAACAGTTAACACTCTTCTTATAATAAACAAGTATATTATCATATTATAAAACTAGTACATTTCTTGCTTTTGTTTGTAGATTTTCAAATTGAATTCCTCCTCTAAGAGTTTTTTCTCTTACCTGAGAGGGTACTATCTATCTACTCCTATAACTTATTTAACATTTAATTTCATTGCACTTATCATTTAAAAGTTTGCGTTTTTCGTATTTTAATTTTAATTAACCAATTCTTGACTTCTTTTTTAATTACTCGTGTTTGTTTTATATCTGTTAATGGCAATGGCATTTTGTTTAAAATGTTTGGTGTTAAGAATTTTAATGTTCTCTCTCCATATAGACCTCAGGAACTATGAAGAAATTTCTATTTGTCGTTTCATATATTTTATCACTTAATATCCTAAATTCTGGTATATGGTAGCTTTTAGTGATCTTTTGATAGTAAAGGAGGTTTTTCCCTCTCATTTTTCCATTGGGTTTTAATTTTTCTCCCAACTCTAAATCCCTTTTTAAACTTTTTCAGGCAGACATTTGATAATTTTACTTTGCATGTTCTGTATAATTTCTAAGTGAGTGTGAAAAGCAACACCCCAGGATCCTTTTCCATATCTAATTAGGGATTCAACCAATGAAAAATATATGATTTTTAGCGTTGCGTATGGTACAATGTCTTCTATTTTAAAGATTTTCCATACGCTGTTTCTTTATTTATTTCTTGATGTAAAAATTTATTCTTTCCAATTTCAATGCTCATCAAAAATAATGCCGAGATACTTAAAACTTTCAACTAATTCTATTTCATCTTGGCATGTATATACAGTACAAGAGTTGCACATTCTATGCAGACAGTCATGGTCATGAAAAATTATTTTAGATTTTAATCTAGCAGTATGTGGTGTAATGAAGTGTATAAATTTGTTTTTTTTCTCTATTGATTACTAAATATTTATCGTGACACCATTTTTGAAAATTCAGAAATTCTGCCTGCAAAGTCTGTTCTGCTTCTTCTTAGTTTTTATTAATGGAAATAATAACTTATCATCTGCGTATACTATATATTTACATTTATTAAAGTACATTCCTATATTATTAACGTATGTTCAATATAGCAAAGGTTCAAGGAAGTTACCTTGTGCTATTCCTCTATTTACTTCAATTTTTTCCTAACATTTGTTCAATTTTTACTAAAAATGATCTTCGTGTTAAGTAATTTTGAAATAACTTTAACGTTTTTCCTCCAATTCTAATTTGTCCTAACATATCCAAAAGTTTATTATGATTTATTGTATCGTATGCCTTGGATAAGTCAACTGATAATGCCAAAACATGATTTCCCGTATTTAAATTTTCATTTAAAAGTTCTGTAAGATTGATTTTTGTCTATAACCATGTACTTCTACAGGTACGTTGATAAGTTGTCTGCAATACGTTTTTCTAAGATTTTGCCTCAAGTATTCAAAATTGAAATGGGTCTGTTATTTTCATATAATTTAAAAGAACCTCCCTTGTGAATAGGTCTTGTTATTGTTTCTTTTAACCCATTTGGTATTATTCCTTCCCCAATGTAGTCATTTATTAATTTTGCTATCATCGGTCTGAACAATTCTAGATTAATCTTTAGATCTTTCACTCTAATTTGGTCTAGTCCTGGTGCTTTATTAATATTCATGTCTTTTACTAATTTTGAAATGTCTTCTAAACTAACCATGGGTAGATAGAAGGAATTGCTAACTCTTTTGTCTGTTATATGATTTCTACAGTTTTAATTGAACACTTATGTATTATTTCTTCTACTTGATATTTGAAATTCAATGCTAGATTCAAAACAACTTTCTTTATATTATCATCTATTGCCAAGTGTTATTTTAACAGTTTAATCAATTCACTGCATAATTTTAAGTCCCAATAAATTATTTATATTTTTACATGTTTATTTCATATCATTTCTGTTTTCTTCAAATAGTTTATTGAAATATACCTTTTTTTTGATTTGTCTTAAATGTAACACTATTTCTTAACTGTTTATATTGATTTCTTAATCGCTCCTCTTCGCTTGTACACCTAGCAGACAGACTCTTCCATTTTCTAAACATCAAATCCCTTCCTTTCATTAACTCTGTTATTTCCTTATTTATGTAGGGTTTAATGATGGAGTTAGCAGTACATTTTTCTAATTCTTCATTACCTACTTTTTCTAGTTAATCTCTTATCACTGTTATAGAGAAAAATTCACATATTTCGCTCTCATTATTTACTATTTCATTTTTTCTACATGTGCCATGAAATGTAATTTTTATTCCTACTAAATAATGATCAGAGATTTTAATTTTATGAATGAATGGTACTTCATTTTCAAGATTTCCACTAACTACTATATGGTCTAAACATGACTGAATTAATCTATTCTCAATTAATTCCTCTCTAGTTACCTTTTTTATACAGTGTATTATTTTATGTTTCACTATTGTATCACAGTATTTACAGCTATCTTTGAGATTTTGGTATATTGATATTGATGTCTCCAATCATACTCTTATTAGGTGTTTCGTTTCTATCCAAAAAAAATTCTAGCTCAGCAACAAATTGTTCTGTCCTTTCACCGGCTGGTCGATATAGTATAAAAAAGTTTGCTCCACCATCCACTCTTTAAAACGGCTACGCGATCTTTTACAAACAGGAGTAAAGGAAGGTTTGTTAAGTCTCTTGTCACGCCGCACTTTGATTCCTTTTCACTGACTAGACGGAAAAACTGAAACGTAAATTACAAGTAGCTCAGGACTCATGTATTCGTTTCATTTTTGATTTAAGGAAGTATGACATGTGACAGGGTTTTCTAAAAACTCCAGTACACTCACACTCGAGGAACGTCGGATGCTTCATTGCCTATCTCTTCTTTGTAATATAATAAAAAAATGAACATTTCACAGTTTTAGCAAAAGATTTTAAATTTTTGAAACTGGATCGCGCGAGAGGTTCACATCTTCTCTCTACTCCTCAGCATGGCACAACTCTTTATAGTAAATTCTTCACAGTACACACAAAACTTCTTGGAACAAACTTCCTGCTGAACTAAAATCTCAAACAACTTTTTCTTCTTTCAGGTAACGTCTTACTGAATGGATGAAAAACAATGCCCTTTAGTCTTCCCACATACTCTGTTTATTTTTCCCTCCCTAATTCGTATGCTTTCTATCTAATCTATCTAATCTATCTAATCTATCTAATCTATCTAATCTAATCTATCTAATCTATCTAATCTATCTAATCTATCTAATCTATCTAATCTATCTAATCTATCTAATCTATCTTTCTCATGTATCACGTATCATCATCACGTACACGTATCATGTAGCTCCTATTTAATTTGAAAGAAATATGGTTTTTGTTGAGTTGTGGGTTTCAAGGGTGAAGTGAATTTGTTATGGAGAAGCCTTTGGAACGGTAGTTTTGTTAAGAGAAAAATTTTTTACTGAGAAAACGTTTTGAACGTATTTTTTGTAAACACGTTTTTTTGCATTTCGAAAGTGAGGTTAGTGTGTGTTAAAGCAAAAATGTCTATATAATATTATTTTTTAAAGGAAGGAAAGATGGGAGAAGATAAATGTGGAGTGTGTTATTTAGATGCAACTGAAGATGAAATTTACTGTCACGGATGCAGTAATAAAGTGCATTTTACTTGTCATTCTATGGAGGAGGAGTCCTACAAATCTATGCCTGAGAAAGGGTAGAAGGAATGGAGGTGTAATGGGTGCAGACAGAAAAAGGACAATGTTGTTACAGAGGAGAAGGAAGGAAGAAGTGATAGTTCAATTCTGCAACAGGTGCTTGAAATCAACAAAAAATTGACTTGTTTGAGAAGATATGATAGACCCAAAAACACCATTTCGTTTCTTAGTGAAAAATACGGTGATCTAGTGAAGAAAACTTAAGAAATCAAAAAGAAATTGTGTATGAGGGAGCAGGAAGAAAACTTTTTAGTAGATAAAATTAATATATTGGAGGAAGAAAACTTAAAAAAACAATACTGAGATAAATGGCCTAGAAGTTTTTCAAGAGGAATGTGCAGAAGAAGTTGTGGTGAATTTTGTGAAAAAATGGGAGTGGAAAACTTTGCAAAAGATGAAATTGCTAGTGTTGTTCATGTAAAAAATAAAACAAACAAAAAAGTAAAGTGATTGTGGAATTGAATAATAAGAAGAGACAAAATTTTGAAAAGTAAAAATAAGAGAGCAAAAAGCGTGGATTTGTACTCAAAAAAGAACAATGACTTTGTTTTTGTTAATGAGCATCTGACCATATACTTTTCGAACCTTTTGTGGAAGACAAGGACAGCAATATAAATTCATCTGGGTTAAAGACGGTAAGATTTTGGTGAAAAAAGAAGAAGCGTCAAGAGTTGTTAAAATTATGAAAGAGAGTGAGTTAGAATTGTTGTAAAGTGTATGCTAACTTAATAAGAAATTTTTAATTATGGATTTTAGTTTTATAGATAGACAAATAAATGACACAATAATACTGAAGTGTGATAAGAAATTGAGTGAGCTGTTTAATCAGGAAAAGGCTCACCTAAAATGATACATTTTAATATTTGATCAATTGAAAAGCACTGGAATGAATTTTGTGTGAAGATCAGTAAAATAGCTAATGAGAAAGGTAATATTGTTAAGTGAAATTCAGACTCAGGAGAAAGAAAAATTAGTTGGTTTTAAGTTACCAGGTTTTCAGCAAGTTTCAAAACTAAGAAAAGTGAGAGATGGAGGAGAATTAATTTTGTATGGTAAAGATACTCTAAATTCTGAATTAGAAGAATATTAAAGTGAACATTGTGAAAGTATTTTTGGAAATATCAAAATCAACAATAGCGTAAATGTCGCAATAGAAGTTATGTTATACGGTTTGCCACTAATATAAATTTGAAGATCGTCGGCGTACATTTGAAATTTGCTATGTTTTAGAGATTTGTTTAAGTCATTAACGTAAATCAAAAAAGCAAGGGGACCGAGGACACTTCCTTGCGCAACACCACGCACCGTTTAAAGGGAAGATGGTATGTTATTTCCAGATACTACAGTTTGTTTTCGTCCGGTTAAATATTCCGAAAACCATTTTATTGAAAGTCCTCCCAAACCTAAAGTCTTTATTTTTTCAAGCAAAATATCATGATCACCTGAATCAAATGACTTGCTATACTCGAGAAGGACAAGAATAGTTACGTTTCCCGCGTCAATCGAATTTCGAGCATCTTCTAGAACATTCAACATGGCGGATCCTGTACTTCGACCTGAACGGAAACCGGACTGACATTCATTAATGATATTTTCGTGATTGAGGTAGCCCTCCACTTGATTTCGAACCACTTTTTCTAATTTTTTCGACAGTGGGCAGAGTACTAATTGGTCGATACTCATTTAGTTTTGAGGGATGCGATGATGGAGAGGTTGCACAAAGGCAGATTTCCACGCGGTAGGGAAGCTACCTCTGGAGAATGAATAATTGTTAACATCCGTAATAGGTGAAACACAGAAGTAACTACATAACTTTATTAGTTTAGCGTTTAATTTATCTGAGCCCGAGGCGTTTGACTTTAAACTCATTATAATCTTCCATACCTCTGCTTGAGTGACAGACGTAAAATTAAAATGATTTTCTGAGTAATTCTCATTCGTTTTGTAAAGACTTTAACACTTCTATCCTTAAAGATTCATTGATGCATACGATTGGCCTACGAAATAAGTATTTAAAGTACCTAAAGGTATACAGATATCGAACGAAGTGGATGTCTTACCCAATCCAATACTTTTACGTTTTCCAGAGTGATTTACTATCCCGGTTTGCACCTAATGTATTATGATAATATTTAATTTTTCATTTCTAATATTTTGCATAACAATTTTTCTTACGCTTTTGTATAATTTGATGTCTTCTTCCTCTCTTATTTTTCGGGACTCTACAAACGCTGCGTCTCTATACTTCATTAACTGTTTGATTTCGAAAGTTAACCAAGGCGCTGGGGGGGCGTGTTACACGGGCTCTTTTTCGTGGGTCTGCTCTTTTAATGCTCATAGTTTGTTGCGCAGCCGAAAAAACTTTCTAGCGATAAAACTATGAGCAGCAAACCAACGACATTTGATTTATCATTCTTTCATAAATTTGTATTCCATCAAATTCTGGACTCAACAGCTCTGATTTATTATTTTTCATCCACCGAGTCACAGAATTCTAATTTTGGCCATCTTTTAATTTCTGTGATATCACAGCCGCGCTCAAATGAGTTGTTTACATTCACCCCTTGTTCACAATTACCCATCATTTTTTTATTTCGAACTCCTACCTTTCCCTAACTGAAATTTGCACGACTATCATGGTCCTGCTGATATTGTTTGGAAATCTAACCGACAACGAATTTGTTTTATTTCAATTGCCATTCCTGTGATGGGTTATGTATCTACTAGGGATGTTGAAAAAATATCGTATATCATATGAACGATATTTTTCTTTCGATATATCGCCGATATATTTTTGCCGATATATTTTTAACGACGTATGGATGTATTGATATAAAAATTCAAATATCAAATACGATATTTGTTTGAAAATTTGATGTTTTAAGGATATTAATGATTATTTATTATTCTAAAGAATATTGATAATATTAAATTTAAAAACAGTGTTAGAGATGTCTGAAACCGAGTGAGATTGAAATCTTACTTGACTGGCATTAGTTATTATTAAATTATCATTAGAAAGGTACTGGAATATCGTCAGGGAGGCGTGAGAACTGATGCAAGCGTTGACTTGTCGATCTTGTCAACTCCAGTAGTCAGGGCACAGACTATAAACCAGACGCCCCTCTCCCATACTAACTGTGTATTAACAGCTTTCAGCGCTCCTAACATTCTGCTATGCTAACTACCAAGTTCAAAAACCGGCCACAGGGCGCGTGGCAGTTCCCGATTCCCCTCCCCCTTCCCCCACCAGGTACTGTACTCCCCACTCCCTCGACCTCATGCTTCATAATTTCACAATAATTTAGCTGAAAATACTTTCCCCACAAAAATTAACATTTGTGAATAGTTAACAAGATGTATAACTGAAATATTTTACTACACATATGAAATAGAAAATGAAAACAGGACAATTGACAGGAAATGTACACATAGAAAATACATACTTGCTCTTAATTCTATTTATTCATAATAAAGATTCAGGACATTCTCATATGAATGGAAATATACAATCCAGTATACAAAAATGGGGTATACTTGCAATAAGGTACTCATTTATTTATATCCACCAACTATTCATATCATTAATAAATAAATGAGACTGTTAAAACAAGTCACATGAGAAAAGCTGTCATAGAAAGGCTATATAGAAAGCAGTCAATGGAATGTTGGTTTTGCTTTAAGCCACAGTGGTGTATAAATACCTCTGCTCATTGCATGAGAGAATTACATGCCACAAATCTAATGAAGGTCAAGTAGAAATAATTGATAAAGAAATGAAGACAATCCACCAGTACCATGTCACCAAAAGCGATAGATATATCATAGTATGAACTAGTTACAATAATCTATGAAGAAACCATACAGTTTTCATTTATACAAGTTGAATATCATTCTGTTTAACAAATGAGAAAGGTGTTAATCAATTCAATAGCACGCTACATTTCCCATTTACAAATACAATATTAAAAAAAGTCTGAAATTTTCCATTCTACAAACTGAATATCAATCCATCAAGGAAATGGGAGAGGTCTGTCAACCTGAGAATATCTGTGAGAAGACTGACTTCACAATAAGAAATTCACAAAATTTGTACCAATGCCAATGTTAATTTTAAAGAAAAGTTTACTGTAAAACCTTTTATATATCTATAGGATAACGTGACTAGATTTATCAGTGTCATGGTAAAAAAAACATTACCTCGTTACAAACACCACAATATACTATAACTTTCATAAATTATCAAAGTGAAAGTAACATTAAATAACATTAAGTTTCAGAAAACCAAAAAAGTCACAATACACCAAGTAGTAAATAAACAAAGTGGAAATAAAGTTTTTTAAAATGCAAATTCACATTAAAACATAAAAAAAGATGGCTAAATGAAAAATGTAACTCTTCTACACACTACATCTTGTACTTGAACATGTTCGAACACTTCACTACCAAGACACCAACACAAGAGTACAAACCATGTTAAATAAATACATATCGAGTGATGTAGGTTACTCTCTCCACTTACAATTTTCTACATACCACAGGAGACAATGCATCTGATTTAACAGAGAAATCTCAAAGGTGCAAGATGCCCTTCCTGACATACCTCCCTGAGGCAAACGATACATTATTATTATTATCATCATCATCATTACAGACCTTTATGGCTTGCCAACATCTAGGTCATTAGCACCCTTGAGTGATACATGAATGACACTAGAGCAAATCATGAAAATTATTGTGGAATGAAAGGTATCTTGCCTTCATAATCTTGGATCAGACAGGATTTGAACCAGTTTCACCAGAGGTGGAAGACTAGTATGCCATACCACCTTTAACCACAATACTAATTATTCATAGTAAATGCCATCCATGATGTGATAGGCCCACTGATTTGTACTCTTATGTTCCTTTAAACACAGACTACATATGTCTGCATGTATACACAAAACATGATACAGTAGAACTTCGATTAACCATGGTGCTCACTCTCCCATCGAAAAAAATAATTTCTACCAGAGTAAATTATTTAATTATGCTTCACGTTGTCATAAAAAGTTTGAACTGCTTTTTTAACAATAAATGTATCATATATAAATCCAACCACTTCCTACTATTTCCACAGTTGTACATATGTTCCTCGAAACTTGGAGACAGAGACCCTCAGGTACCACTAACATTAATGAATTTGAGAAATAAAATTAATGAATATTAGAAATGAAAGAAGAAAACTTCGTGTACAAAATTCATTAAATAGTGTTTCAATTAACTGTGGTTTTCATGTATCCATGGGACCCCTCTCCTCCTGCAGATAATCGAAGTTCTACTGTATATGAAGACGTGTAGGGACACACTCCGAAGCAAAGTATCACTAATTACCCATTGAAAGGAATGACCATTTACTCCAGTTAGCACAACACAAAGAGAAAAATATATATACAAATACAAAATATACTAAATACACACACATATATTAAAATTAAAAGAGAACCTTATAGAAAAAATGACAATGAAATTATTAAAGGAATGGAAGAGAATTAATTGTACAAATACCTGTGTCTACAACAATCTAGATGCATAGACCATACATGCATTAAGAAGGAACTTACTGGTAAATTTGAAGATTGAGTAGAGAAATTAATGCATACAGATTTAAATGGCCAAAATTCATAATCATATACCTTAACTGGGAAATGAAATACAAATTTTGCCCTGAATTTATTTGTATTTCATTTCCCGGTTAGCCAACTTGCACCACCATGGTAAACAAATACGGCAAATTGCCTGTACAATTAAATCCTTAATACTACCTATATGATTAATATGAGTCCCCGTGCTCAAACATTCACTCTCACTTGCACTCATTTCATTCAACCAACCTAATTCAATCCTTTGAAGTAGTGATTCCTTGATAGTTTGCAAAACCCGAGGCATGTGTGGATTTTCATTTAACATGTCATCCACGATGTTTGCACCCTGAGACACAGACTGTACTAACTCCTCACTAGAATAAGTAAGTCTGCGTTCATCAGCAGTGTATTCTCTGAATAACATGCTACCATGAAAATGGACATCAGGATCCTCGGTAAGGAGAAGTCTTTTGCAAATATCACAAGAAACTCTACTCAAAACTCTCCTGGCAACATATCCAGCAACATACAAGACACTTGCATTAGCCAAAGAAAAATCGACAGAACTGTTCCCCACAGTTGACAATTGATTAGACTTAGGCTCAGCATCATGTTCGTCGTTGGAAGTGGTGTCATTCACTGATACACTGTCCTGTTGTACAATATGAGCACCACAAATGAATTCCTTCAGATTGCAAAGAAGATGTGCATCATCTGAATCACAGTTTGCTCCACGAGTAATGTCGCAAAATGCTAGTCCATTCATGATGCAAATCTTCAATGCAGAAATGAACTGACTCATAGTGGGTTGATAATTACAACCGCAGTGTGATCGAATTAGGCCAAACAAGTTCTCCAATGCATCCTGATTGATAGCACGGGGACTCAGAACCCTAACATTATACATTTTTACTGACTGGAGTAAATGCCCCATTCCATTCATGGTGGTAATTAGCCCACTTTGAAACGGAAGTGTTCTCACACGTCTTCTTCCTCCTTTGGAGTAAAATACCCACCCCGCAATCTCTGCCATTGCCTCCTTCCACAAGGCAAAATGTCCCGAAGCATCACCAAAGCCATGTCTAAAACTTGAGGCATCTGCAACACACAATGTTATTATTAACTTAACACCAATATTAATCGGTTTTTACTAAAACCAATATCCATTACATAATCTAATGAAATAAATAATGAAAGATGACATTTTATGGACAAACAGTATATCTTTTGTGAAAAGAACTCGCAACGTTTTAACTTCATTTTAAGTCATTAAACAACATTAGTTCTAAGACAGTAAGCTTATACATACCAGCACACTCTCGTAGTTTGTGTGATCCGCAAACCCGTGAGGCCCAGAGATTTTAACCATTGTCGTCGTCTACAAGAGAATGTAACAAATATATTTATAAATAAATAAACAAACAACAATAATCGCAGCAAAGCGACTGAGCTAAGTACGTCTGCCCATGTGGGTAGTGGCGCTAAGACAACAAGAATTACTTACCTTTCTGGTGGGGTAGGGAAGGCGTGGAAAGTTATTTCCGGGTTGCCGCTTGCATTAAAGCACCCCGGTACGGAACACACAAAAATTCGAGGCATTCCACTATATAAAATCCACGAAATGTGCGAATGTTGACTACGGCACAGTACAGCCTGAGCACCACACGCAGAATGTAATGTGACGAACAAAGAACACTAGCAGCCAATAGGAGAAGGGTGAACACGATCTTGCAGCCATCTATTGAGCGCTGGACAAACTGGGTGACTGGTAGCGCAGTCTGGTAAGTCTACTATGCTAACTACTTGAAGCTTCAAACCTCATACATTTAGCGGGTATCTAGTTTCCTGACCCTGAGTCAGGGTCACCGCAAGCCTCTGATTGAGTTGAAGCAGTTACATCCGCACTGCATCGTAATGTCCTTGACTGGCAAAATACCTACTATAGTTGAAATCCATTATAAAAATCTCTGATGATGAAGTGATAATTCTTGGCTTCTTCTTGCTAACATACTGGATGTGGGAACTGGGAACACAGTTGGTATACGGGTACTGTAACGTTAAGACCGTTGTCTGAATTTGTATCGAGTTCAGCCACTTCGGCAGATATTTGGCGGTATTCTTTTGCATACGTGGTGAGTAATTTACTTTAACGGTTATGGGGATAATTAATTACAATTTGTCAAAAAGCAGTCAAATTTGCGTATGGCTACGTGAATGGTAAATCGTATGTTAATTGCTAATCTGTGCCGTGTTATTTATTGTTTTTAGTATTTTATTATCATTATTTTGTCAATACAAATCGTGGTAACAGCAATAAATTTACGTATAAACACATAAAAAAGTTATGTGACAACCATTAAAAATCATTCACCTTTCACCTCACTCTAACCGTTATGCACGTCAACATTGAGAGACACATTTCAACTAATTGAAGTGGTGAAAGGAAATGATTTCATCTCTCTACTTTGTGTTGCCTAATGTTTGTATGTACTTTTATGCGTCCGTTTTTGATCGTATAGCCCTCCCCACTCCGTTTCAGCAGTTTGGGACCTGAGTAAACCACTAGTAATTGTCAGTTTGGGATAATACTCCGTTTGACAAGAGGTAGTGGATGGAAGAGGAGGGGTACATATGTGCCATTGTGCAGAGGGCTCAGTAAGTACAATCGGTGGACAGTGGAAGGTGATTGTTGACAACAAAATGGATGTAATGAATACGGACGGGTGGCACTCAGAAATCTGAAAATGAGAAACTAAACGTCAAGTGACAAAATGGATTTAACTGGACCCATCAGCTTCATATACAGATAATGCTGAGAAGTTACCCACTCTGCACCGGACTGAAAAATAATCTTGAATAGTATATAAGAATAAAATTATCAATGAAATGTCTGAAAATAATACTTATGAACAATTTTCAGTGGCAATGCATACATATACCGGTCTCTCACCGTATCACAATGGAAACATGCATGGCAATTCAACAAACTTGCAATATAAAGCATCATTATATTTTATGTTTGTTTCACAATAAATTTGTCTAATGTCACGTAACACAAGATTGGTTGATTATCAAAATCAAAGTGAATATTTTATAACCATTAATTAATAAGCATTAGAGGCACTTCCGCTCCTACAGTAAGCAGTAGAATAAATTAAACAATTAATTTTCCATTTCATAATGTACATGAAACATTATTCTGAAACATAACAAAGCATATTTAATACTTCTTTATGCAAAACATAATTATCAATAAAAACAATAAAGAATCACCTGAAGATAAACCTATTTCCTTATTCAGATTTTCAACTACCATACATTGAAACTAAGCGCAGTCCACATCAAAAACCATCGATTCACCCCCCCACCCCGAGTAGTAAATGGAATTCCATGCATTTGTTCAGAGAAAATAATTCACATTTCATAATTCGAGACACTTATTCAGTCAAGTTATTTATTATGTGTATTTCAACATGTTATTACTGTACTTAATGAAATTATTTCTACACCTTCCTTCTTTTATCTCAAGTACAATAACATATAAACTAACATAATTATCATTATCTTATTTTTCTTCGTTTTCACTCATATTGCCCCATACAAGGTGTCGGAGATAGGATGAGATGTGGCCTCATAACTCACGTGGCTTGAGAATTGCAAAGGGAGGATGTATGCACCTGGCCCCGAGATGGGTGATGTATGAATGATGTGAGGGACAAATGATGATGAGTGAACATTGTGGTGAAATGAAAGGCAGGGAAAACGTGAGTAGAGTTGCCGTGACTTGAATTCTCGCCGCAGATCAAAACGCCACTACTGCCTTTCTGCAGACATCATCTCACTGTCGGATCTTACTAATAACATATCCCATTCCATACGTTGACTCGTCGGCTGAGCTTATGACCCATCCGCCCGAGACCTCGAGAAACTGCTTCAGCATCTTATCAATTGTCGCAGATTCTATCTCTTAACAGGACCTCACTAGTAAGGGCTGTCTCATTACTTTGAAGTCGGCGTTTGCCGCCTGGCCTCAAATTCGAGTGGTGGGGAAGTGTTGAGTAGAGCGCGGACAGTCCCAGCACCGTGCTATGAAGAACTCCCTGCGTTTGATCGTCATCATACTTAAAAAGCTGAACAAAAACTGAATAGACCTGTGTAGGCAAAATATTTTTTTAATACAAATGAAGAGCAATAGAATTTTCTCTCTCTCTCCTTTTGCTGGAAATTTTTTCAAAAATTCCAGAAATACATCTTTAATGCCCCTTTCGACAATATTCTTTTCAAACATCCGACCTTTGTGGACTCTTCTGCAAAATATCAGAAAAAACAGAAACATGTAATATTTTAAAAAGCAAATTTGTATGTACCCACCTTTTAACTCAGAAAAAATGCTAACAAATTTATCTAAAAAATAATCACGATTCATTTGGCGGCACATATTCAAAAACAGATAAAACCCTATATAATCCGTTACACATTTTGTACTCACTATGTACACTTTTGTGAGATTCACGTCATTAAAAAGATAAATAAACCATGCAACAGACACTGTATTTAAAAGAAAAATGTATGCAACTTGTTTGCAACATGTGATGATGACACGCAACTGAGGTCGAAACGTTACATAATTTGTGTTATTTTTTCTTCTTAATACAGTTGAATTAATTGAGTCGCTTTATTAACTATTATTGGCTAGTTTTAACAGACTCATCAAGATAAATTATGGTACATTTTATTCCGAATCAGGTGGGAGCTTCTTCACTCCGAGGTCTATTACGTCCTCGGATGTCGTACAAAAAGAAATTATTGGTGCGCACAGAGGTTTTGTGGGGGACGTTCGTCATCGCACAAGACATTGCGCTTAACCTGAGCCGGCTTCCAGGGATTAGAACCCAACCTGCAAATTTTTGCAGATGTATATAAAGATGGGCAGACTCCAATTGAGAAACTATTTTCACCGCGAGAAAAGGTTGAAAAAGGGTCTACTAATCCTCATCTTCCTCATCTCTGGTTGCACCCCGTTGTTTACCTGAGGACTGGCTCCGGACATTTTAAATTCTCATCCTTTCCACCATCTTCAAAACGTCTTTGAAAGTCAGTTTTCTTCATAATTACTTATGAGACACATTGTACGACTAAAATATTCGTTAATAAATATAATATTAATAGGTTTTAAAGAGAGTGACTATTTGATTCCAGTATTCAACGTAAGTGATAATTTCATACTTATGGTGTACAGTCAAAGTGTTACGGCACACAGCAAGCCCAGATGCGATGTGGGTATTTTTTGGATAGAAGCGGGATTCAACCATAAACCACAACCTTTATGGTAGAGTTCGCTGCCACCAGCTTGGTTTCCCCAAGCAATCAAACACACGTGTAATAACAAAAAAATATTCCTTTAATACAAGTCAAATTGAAATCTGCGTATTTACAAATTTGAACGAACTCTCAAATCATAAATACAAGTTTGAATTTGTTATTACAGAGTTATTATTATCTGAAAGCAACAATTACACACAGATATAAATACTGGTGTTATCAATTAACTCGGAAATATACCCAGATTATCCGAATCTCAAAAATTTACAAGTTGCTATCCCGAAATAACTAACTGTTCCAAGTTACGTCATTCGCGCCTAATAGCAATGTAATAGAATTACCGCAGCAATTCTGAGTGGTCTGACGACCAAAACTAACCAAGTCACATTTCAAATAACCTGGGTACTTCCATACACTCCGCAGAGTCTCAAGTCTGAAAGTCTTTGAGGATCTTCAATCCTCCCAATATATACAGAAGCGGAGGTCACGTGATCACGCCTTCGCTAACGCACTGAGCACTCTACATCATCTTGGTCACCCCTCAGCTTCTGAGAACACAGCGTCTTCACCGATATGCCAGCGTCCTTCGCGGGCTGACCATTATTTTTGCATCCGCTGGAAATATTCCATTCACACTCGCCACGCGCTTCTGCAACATTCTTCTGAGGGCATTCCTACTCAATTTTCAGTAGATGGAAACTGTTCAGCCTCTATACAATGAACGGGAAGGCGTAGTGGCGTGTATTTTTCCTTCTTTGGCGGCGACTGGCCCGACCTTTAATCTCCTTAGGAATTTCCGGCTAGCAAAATGCTTGAAAATGTTAATATTTCAAAAATCGATAGACTGCACTGGTCCTGATGTTACATATAGGTTCAAAAAAACTTTTAATACAAATCCTTCCGCCACACAGTGGTTCTCCAAAAGCGGGCAATCGTGAAAAAAAATAAAGTTGTTAAATTTGATATTTTTATGATGTTTCAGGGACCAGAAAACAATGTTGGTTTTTAGATAGATGAGTTGGTGTGCGTACAATTAATGGAAAAAGTAACATTGCGCAGGGTACGAATGCAACTATGTGATTAACGAAAACGATGGGTCTCTTTACATTAGTGTAAAAAGTGTGATATTTGTTCGATTTCCATTAGCCTCCCTAATCCAATTTTCGTAAAATCCCTAGTCCTCTGCTTTTACAAAATACTTATGTCAGTCCTACACTGATCTCGTTCCTCTGATGTAAAATTATGCACTAATATTTCATTTATTAATTATTTCTCCGATACATCACGCCGTTTGGTTTGCGCTGGGGTCGGCACATTTCATCTCAGAGACGATTCACCGTACCTACCTCATTGTTGTATTTGTAAATGGGAAATGTAGCGTGCTATTTAAGCTTATCTACACGGAGTGATAGGAGTTAGGAGTTCGGTGGAAGGTCATTGTTAGTAGGTGGGCTGGTTTAATGGGTTTACCAACAGCTTAGCCCACGTGGAGTGGTTAGTAGAAGTAGTTAGTAATAGTTAGATTTAATGTTACTAGGAGGAGTTGGATAGAGGAAGGAAGGTTTGCTTTTCAGTAGTCTCAGCTATATAAACTAGGACATTAATGTGAAAAGCTACAAATTTTCTGGCCCCATCGAGAATCGAATCCGGGATGTCTCGGTGATGAGCGATAACATTACCACCTGAGCCACTGTGGTGATGTAGGTGATAGTCCGCAGGGTTTGACAAGGAAAACGGCAACTTTTACAGACCACTGTCGCCGTCAACGTGTGGCCCTCCTAAACTTAATATTAAGAAATATACGAATTCTTTCTCTATACGCGTAACACCATATTCATATTTCCTTAACCGTATTAACAGTTAATCTACGAAAATAAATATATTTACAAATATGGACGGTACATTGCTAATTATACAATAAAATATATTTTCAAATATTTTGATTTTTCTTTAGTAGGAAACCCTCATAATTCCTTGATTAAAAAAGTAAATTTTATTTTCTTAAAGTTGTGAAAATCATAATATAAATCTTTCAGGCTTTCCCTTATGTTATGATTTTACTTACTCTTTCATATTGTTTTTCAAAAAGCTCATGTTGTCTTTTGTGTACATGAGTATGTTTTTCGAGTATTGAGACATTTGAACTATTGAATTTTGGTTTAACTATCAAATGGATGAAGATGGATTCATTACATTTTGTTTTTATTCTGGTAGGACTTAAATCGTTTTATGAGAAAAAATAATTTAAAAGATAAGAATTTGAGGACGTCTTTTGAATTTAGATTTTCGTCGACGGTATGTGTGTTCTTAGCCAGTGAAATATGGAATGAAGATATTCTGGATATGTAACTTGAGCTACTATTATACTCTGACAGGTTTGCTGTACTTGAGCAACAGAGGTAACTAATGGGAACAAATATTGCCTGTAGTTAGTGTTCAACCAAGTAACGACGGAGAAGGTTTCGTCTGGACGAACCTTCCATGATATTAATTCTTAACTAGTGTTTTAAATGTGATTGACTGTAGTAATTTTAATAGCAAGATTTTAATTGTATCTGCACCTCAGCTGGCCCTGATAAAGAGATCAATAAATCTCGAAACGTTGGCAGAATAATGAAGTAATAGAGATGAAGACTTCTTACTTTTTAAAAAAATATTTAAGTGAAAGTGGAGTGATAACGTAAAATAATGAATGAAATTATTGTCTGAAATAGTGACACATAGCTTGCCAGTGTTTGATAGTGAACTCCTATAATATACAATCAGAGAAACCTCAAGTAAATATTATCTCCATTGTGAATGTCCTCGCGGAAGGTTTCCGCGGCACTCACCTCAATATTACGATGGGTAATTGTTTCACATCGAAAGAAGTCGTTGATCTCTTGCCGAATAATGGCTTGGCATTGCGTGTCACTGTGCACCAAAAGTTTTAGAATGTTCTTGCCAAACAGGCAAAGAGTAGTTAGTAGTCTCTCATAGGTTTTAGCGAGAATAACACTTGGGTATCCTATGTACCAAAAGTAAACAGAAGTGTAGCACTTCCTTCCATTATGTATCATTCTCCTGATAACATTAACAACGCACGCCAGAAATTATTCATAACTTCAATATAATAAAAGAGAGGATTACCTGGATCAGGAAGCGCACACGTACACCTGCAAAGGGAAGACAAGGAGAAGGCTATTCGCAATATTTATGAACTGCATAGACATAACTGGCGTTGCTGCATACGTGATATTTTTGTCAAAATATTGGGATGGAATATCAGGAAAAAGAAAACTAAACTATTAGTTTTTCTCTTACAGAATTAGCAGAAGATTTCATTCATGAACATATCAAGTGACTATCAAACAAGGTATGCAAACAGATCATGTTCAGTCGATCGATAAAGTCGTTTCTTCCCATGATGTTGAAAGTTCACCAACAGTTTTTCTACTCGACCAAGTAAGAAATGATGATGTCACTCGTGTGATTCAAGAGAGAGACGAATGTGTTAAGTAAATATTGAAAAGAAAACTGAATATTTCATTGATTTATTTTTCTGTTCAGCGAGTATATTGTTATTATATTAGTAAACAAAAAGTTCAAAAAAGTCAACTGAATGTAAGAAGCGTTATTTCTTGTGAAACAGAGAAAGTTAACAAATAAAAACTAGTGGAATACCAATAATATTCTGGAAAAGGAGGTAAGAATCACCTTTGGCATGCAATACCTGAACTTTTGAGCCCCAGAGACTCACTCTAGGAGTTCACGTCAGTCGAAAACGTTTGGTGTTCTCTTGTTCAAAAGGTGTTGAATATTGTGTTAAAATAAATGTCGATGCGTTAAAGTTCCCTGAAGTCGTGTTTTTTTTATTCTCACAGTAAAGTGTCGAACATTTACTCCATGTTTGGTTGTACGAGGCATTGAAATGCCTCATTTTCAAAGATAACAGACTTGATTGTGACTTCTTGGTGATTATTCATTTTGGGGAATATAACGTGGGTTTCTGTTCTCTCAATTACACCGACTTTTCGTTTTTAACACACCTCCCCGTTACCTATTACATAATTCTATACGCGATATGAAAACTCAAAAAATAAACTTCATTTTCTATTCGCAATATTTTGGTCGGAGGATGAGGTCCGAAGTAACAACATTGTGGGGCATCGCTTCATGTTAATACACAGGATTATATGGGATGGGTAGTTTCGAACGATCTTTCAGCGAGATTGTCTGCAGTGGGGTCCGATCCGCGCTTCAAACGCCGATCTCTCTCCGGGCTTAGAGAAGCAAGATAGTAATTGTGGTGAAGCCGTCCAGATTACCGGGCGGGAAGCGCCGCGCCGGGCAGCCTGTTGTGGAGGAGAGAGGGTCTGCGAGGCGGCGCAATGGAGAGGCAGCGTGAGAGGAAGGGTGCAAGTGGGGGTGAAAGTGTTCGCTTATCGCTAGCCGCAGCCGTCTCGCACTGCCTGTCGGTAACCTCGCTTCTCGTCACCTCCACGACCTCCGCTCTTGTGCCGCACCCACAAGCCCCACCAACGCCATACACGGCTGCTAGCTACATCGCCTCGAGGAACAACCAAGATTCTACTTTCTTGAAAACGTTCCCCACGATTGCGGCGTAGGAAAAATTTATACATTCAAAATTTCAAGCTTCCAATAATATTTTCATTTAGAAATATTGTCTCAAGGTTTTGTTCATTTCTTCTAATCATAACTGAAATGGCTTGTGAACTGATTACATCAAACAACTTCTACTCTAATGAATTATTATTGTGAGTCTTATTTATAAAAAAGAGTGTATCACAAAAATCAATAATAAATTAAGAGAGTATATTCAACTGGAGCTACTTCACTTTTAAGACAGTGTATTTCGATTGTAGTTCTTAGATAATATCGAAAATCACCTTCAATCCTGTTCAAGAATACTTACTTTTTTACTTTGTGATTCTGATAAATGGCGAATTGTGTACACAACATTTCCCAACTTTGGTTTTTCCTTATTTGAGTTGGGAACAAAAGAGTGTATTTTCCGTGTCTGACGGTAGGTAACAAAATATACCATTTCTAAACGGAATATTTCCTAAAATTATGAATGATTAAATTACACTGTTTGCCAGTTTTCTGAAAAATTACTTATGTTGGAAATAGTTTTGAACAGACTCGCCTAAAATATATTCCGAAAGTATCAGATAAAATTATTATATTTCCTTCAAAATAATAAAATAAGTGAAAATGGTAACCTTCTACCGTTGATTGAATAAAATAATACACAGACGGTTTATTAAAAATTATCATATGCTCCAATAAGACATTACAATAAGGATATTATTTCATTTCCTTTTTGGGTTAAATTTTAATGTTGATTGTTAAAGTCAAAATCTTTTTAAACACAGCGCAATAAATGAAATAGCAAAGAAGTTTCGGAAATCATGTGTTAAAATTCTCCTTGAACTTCATGAACAAAATCAGAAGAAACGCAAATTCTGGCGAACACGTTCCAAATGCATTTCCGAATCACAAAGGTGACACGCATAATTTTCAAGCACTTGGGGAACAAAACGAAGAAACAAACAAAATGTGTGAACACATAAAATTAAAAATAACGCGTAGACAATTATGAAATAAATGAATCACTTGTCCTCCAGAGGGGTAAAATAAAATAAATTCGCTCTTTCCCAATTCTTAGAGACGTCTATTTCTAACTAAAATAATTGTGGTCAAAAATCGCAAATCATCACAATCCAATCTTTGCTAAAAACACAAGTTAATAATAAATGCAATGACAAATAAGGGCTAATCAATATGAAAATCACTGGATGCTATAAGATGTCACCGAATAATGTGATGAGAAAGTCACAAAAGAAAGTTGGCTACAAAGTCAAATAGAAATTTATTCGAAATTGCATAATGAATTATTCGAAACAAGTTACACAGTGACTTGCGTGGCTATGTGATTGGCAAACATTTCCAGTAGGTGTAGTGGTAACTCGAGTAGCACCCATTTGCACCTGGATAGAGTTTAACTTAGAACCATTTTAACTTATCTATAGTCTTTTTTTCCTAACATTCCTTTGAATACAGAATTTATTTCCCTTCCGATGAGCCAATGTTTCAAAAAGGTTCATATTGTTTTATGACTAACTCTAACATTTGAACTATTGAATTTTGGTTTAACTATCAAATGGATGAAGTGGATACCAAATTTATTTATTTAGAAATAATTTAACAAAAGATTTAAATCTAAACAATATGTGAATAAATAGATAATAGATAAATAATAAATATTGTTTAGGTTTAAATCTATCTTTTAAATATTTATTACATAATTGTTTTTATTCTGGAAGGACTTAATTCGTTTTATATGTGAAAATAATTTAAAAGACAAGAATTTGAGGGCGTCTTTTGAATTTAGATTTTCGTAATTTCTGTACATACTACGCCGTTGTGACAGACCGACTGATTTGCTCATTCATTAACGAAGAGAATAAGTAATAGAGCAATGAACTTATTCACGGGTTGTTGCTCTTGTATACCACAATATTGGTAAAAAACAAATTTTTCGAAATTTCCACAAAGCGTGGATTGTTATGCAATTTGTATTTTCAAGTGGCGATGGACGGATATCTTCTTGTTGGTTCTTCTTGACACCATTTTATATTGCAGAACAAGGGTTGGCAATATTCTTATTCTTATGAAAAAAAGAGGATAAATTGAAAAATCATTCTTTATTCTTCGTACAAAAAAATACGAATAAAAAGTTATTATTTTATTCGACAAAATTAAAATGACAATTAAAAATTTATTCTTTCATTCGACAAATTTTGAATGACGAATAACAAGATATTCTTTCATTGTCGTAAATAAATGACGAATAAAATGCTATTTTTTTATTCGAGCAATACTGATGGACGAATAACAAGTTATTTTTTATTTGACCCACAAACAAATTATGATTTATTCTTTCATTCTAAAAGAAATAAAAAGATAGTATAACACTTGTTTGTTCTTGGTAGAATAAATGACAAATACGGCTATACCTTTTTTTTTCGGAAATGAATAACTAAGTCGAATGTGAATTGTGGTTGTACTGTTTATAATTAGAATTTAATTATTATCTTAAGTATTCACATACAAAATTAATAAATAACTATATTGTGCAGTAAGTATTGATATTCTTAAGGTTAACTGAGGATTTATCTTAAAATAAAGTATCACTGGAAGTTGTTTATTGAATATTTTATGACATTAAAATTTTATAAATAAACGTATTAATTCTAATATAATACAGTTTCTTCAGATTTTCACTAACAAACACTGAAAGAAAAATTATGAATAATTCGTAATAAAATTTGAAGTTTTGAGTCAACATCTTAACTTCGTATCATTTATCGAGACACATGAAAGTAGAAATTTCCTGAAGTTGTTCAAGTGATATAAAATATTTACAAACAATTAGGAATGTATTAATGAAGGTTCTACTTTTTAACGATCAAACCCATATAAAGAACACAGTTTTAGAGTTAACTTTAGTATTTTAGTAACATATAATACTCACAACACACATGAGCATGTAGCAAGTATATTCACAATATATCTATGAACCACTGTTCACGTAAAAATGTACATGTTTCCATCGAGAGAGATGTAGAATTACACTCTCTGCCTCAATGCAACTCTGCGGCAACCAGAGGCAATGCCAGAGCAAATCCCATGTTCTGTACCATTACGCACTTCCTCTTTGCAAGTCACAATCGGAACTCAAAAGATTACAACTGTAACCAATCTTAGATACATTATTACACTACGCTTTAATCTTAATCATTAGATCAATATACAATGCCTTGGCCAGTTATTTCGTCAGTTATTATATCTCTGGGTTCCGTTTTGTCATCAGCTTCGCTCGACACAGTGCGTTTGGTTCACACCACGCCTTCAGATTCTTTGTACGAAACAATCTGCTAATTTCTTATTTACACACACATATATACACAAAAGAAGTTTTGAAAGATAGTATTACAAATTAACAAAATTAAGAAGCAGCAAAGGTATGCAAAAGAGCGTAACCGAATATGATGAGTGAAGAGTCTCGTAATGTCTACCAAGATAGAAACGGGACAATAAAAATAGACTCTGTACATATAAATACATTCCCACGACACTATATAATTGATATTATTACTTTTTTTAATATCCACATAATGCTTGAAAAACATTTACAGAGTAACAGAGTTCTGTTTAAAACTATTTATTCCTTGCAGTACAAAAAGTATAACCCCTTGTGTTATCAATTGTAAGAAGAATAAAAATACCAAAATAATAGAATATTTCGTAATTTTGTATTTATTGCCAAAAATCCCGATCTTCCGTCTGACCGTGATGGAACTGAGAAATTGGGATGGTAAAGTGGTAGGATACTTGGTTTCAGATCATTAATTATCTCGAATGTGTGAGAGAAACACATCCGATTGAACAGAGATTTAACCCATGATTTAGAATTCAGAGGAATTGTGGAAAATACGACGCTACCACTAGACCACTGATGTCAGTAATGTTACTTTCTGATATACGTAGTATATAAAAACGTTCACGATTAGAAATCGAAAGCTAGATTTCGACGGAAATATCCGTTTTGCGATCCCTGTTTCTGAAAAAGTGTTTCATGGCATAACGTCCGTCCGTCTATCCGTCTGTACGCAGCGATTCTGAGTAAATGAATGAATCAATTTAATTCGTATTTACGGTAGAATTTATTTGTTATCGATGCTCGAGCTCTAATTTTTTAAACTTGAAAACAAAGTGTACTTTACATGAAGGTCAAATTACTCTTTTGAATGTTTCCCAAAAATGGCTACAACGATTTTGCTTAAATTATCTGCAGGTAAAGTACAATTAGTATGCATTACATCCGCATTTGCGGTATTTCGCCTGAAAGTTTGGTATAGACGCAGTAAAATAATTTCTGTCTGCTACACTTACACGTTATTTTACTGTTTCAAGAAGCTTGAATACTATTTTGCAGTGTAAATGGACCAAACAGACGTAGAATACACTTTTGGTTAACTGAAATGAATGGATAAAATACATAGAAGGACGGCAAAAGCATTGACGGTAGGAAAATACATCAATTTCTGTCTACAACGAAATTACATTTACATAACACTTTTACGATATTTGTAAGACTGATATGTCGCCATGTTTTGAAATAGTATTCTGAATATTTATTTTACTTTTAAATAAAACACAGTAATAACTTCATCTAGCGACTTTGAGCATGAATACAACACCGGAAGATGACCAAAATATAGAGGACCACGCCAGAAATGACCTTTTCACAAGAGAATTTTTTCTCACTCTATGCTGCAGACGGAGAAACGTATATGAGAAAGTATGTGCAAAGGTTTTGAACCTCTAGCACAAAAATGTAATAATAAAAGAAAAAACTACTGATGTCCGTAATTCTCATATGTTGAACGAAACGTGACCATTGCTAGGACCCTGTCTAATCAGAAATGACAAATTTTAACTGCTGAATTTATGGACAACATTCATAAGAATGTAATATAATTTTGTTAAAATCCCCTCCCTATCCTAGTTTTGCGGATTTTTCGCAGAAATGGATGGGAATGTAATGGAACTGACAATAAAATTTAAGAGAGAGAAACAATGAAAAAATGAATGTATATTCGACAACAGCAAAAATACATTGTTTCATTTTAAAATTTTCTTAGTGGCCATATAAAAGCATATATTGTGCCTAGAATATAAATTTGTTTCCCCTCTTTGACAATTATGAAGCAATTTTATTTGTCACTAAAAGGACTTGAATAATCTTGCTCTTACCAATGAGCGAATTTTACAACTGCTTTGAATTTTTATTCATTGTATAGTTCAAAGTCGGCGAATATACATATTTTAAGTTTTATTCCTCTCTATTTCAAAACACGCAAATTTAGAAAATGTTGGAAAAGAAACAGAATAAAATTTGGCTAGTAGGTTGTAAAATTATGCACAACGAATGTAAAATGATGAAAAATAAACGTATTTTCCTACCTTGCCCTTTCATTTTCTTTATTTCCCAATAAAAATGGTTCCATGTATATTTCAGTTTATAAATGAAAAAAAGAAAATTTGGTTCAAGTTACCTCCCTCCTCAAAAATTGGTAACAGTCGCTAAAAACGTGAACAAACATTTTACTATACATAATATATATTGAATATGTATGATATAAACGGAAGCATAGTAAAATTTTGAAAATCACTATCGTTTGAACCTATTCCCTTACCAAATCTCTTGAAATGACGTAACACTCGAACTCATCCTTTACATATTTGAACAACAAGAAAAACTTGAAAAAGGAGGTTCGAACTGGAGAAGAAATTGACACAATGACTAAACAAATTCACTTTTCACTGATTCCGTCAAATTTCGTAAAGCATTAAATATCGCATAAGGTGAGTGCGCCAAAGGTGAACCGTGCTCTTAGGGGGACACTTTTCTTCTATGAATTGACGTACCATTTTGTTTCATATCAGCATATCCTCGAACGTAGTTGCATTCTACCGGTATTTTGAGAAATGATATGTCTAGGAGGTATGGTGTGCAAACTACGGACCGTTTTGAGGCGTAATGTTGTCTGTTGTAAATTCCTCATTGTTTGTAATATTACGTCCGAATACGTAATATCGAATGCTCCTCTCACTTCCATCAACATTATATTCTCTTTCGTGTTTTCAGATCATCTAACAATCAAAGAACTGAGTCTTCTGTGCCCGTCTCTTTCTTAATACATAATGGATATTATCCAACTTTCCTTACCGTTCCAAATAATCCATTAGCCTTTTTGTAAATTATTTATCAAATATCTTCCCCTGGAAAGGTATCAGACATACGACTCTGATTTGCTTGGGTCTCCTTTCTATATCTTTCATTCAAGATATGACTCTCAGAATTTCTATACACCTGGAAGATATCCCTTTTCTACAAACAATATATTATCTCTACCAACAATCCCCATAAAATTCTATAATAATGTTAACAATGCTTAGGTTATCCCATCTTTGCTTGGTACCTTTTATCTCTTAGTTCCTTCACCAATTTCCGCAATTCAGTCAGGATCATCCAGTTTTCTCTTCCTTCATCATCTCTTCCATAGCTTTCTTCCTCACTGTCCTCATCTACGTTATCTCCCAGTACGATTCTCAGTATTCTATCTCCTATCTCTTCCATGTTCACAGATGTCTTCCCTTGCCCATATTTCTACTCCATATCTCCATCCTTCTCACGATATTCACTGCTCATTTGAATCAGAGTTTCCAACATGTTTTTTATTTTTAAATTTACTAACCCTTATTTTTCACCTCCTTCATATCATTCTTAAACTCTATCTGATTACATATGTATCTTCTGAACACTTCTGCCTCATCCATCCTCTTCTCTCTCCTCTTCGATAATTCCCTTCGCAACTTATTACAGTTTTTCTTAAGAACCCAGTGCATCATCATATCTGTCCGCTTCCCCGCGTTTGTTCCACCCCTCACTCTCTGCATTGCTTAAGTAAATTGAGTTGAATTTCAAGTATAGATTCCTCTATATTCTTTCTCTCTACCATATTAGTCACCTCATCTTCTTTCCTCCCATATTAATTTAATCAAATAACTCTTATTATTCTTCACTCATCCGTCTTGCCATCTTCGATTTTCCGGTGTTTCCCTTTCTCCGTCACACTTACTGTATCCCCGCACGTTCTCTAATTCCTCATTCACAAACTTTCACACTTTTATCTAAAAATCTCGCATTTTTTCGTTATTTTCAAGTCTATTACAGGTTTATCAAGTGACTATATAAGTTTTTTGTCCATTTATATTTGTTAGCAGCAAAAGATTGTTCTATATTTGTATCTCCAGTGCCCATCTTCGTTTACTCGTCGCTCTGGCAGACATCCATAGTCAATACTTACCATACAAATCACCTCGTCCTCCTCATTTCTTCCACTATTTTCATTCCATTCATGCATTCCTTTATATCCGTAAAATATTGGCAATACATATTCCCCGGATCAAAATTATATTACCCTATAATGGGGATGTATTTTTGACGAACCGGTTCTCTCACTTCTGTATAGTTTATTATTACTGCCGCTCACGGACTCTTATTGCACACTACCCTACTCTTTACCGATATGTATAAATAATTTAATAATTGCAATCGTTACAAATTAAACATAGTAGTGCATAATTTAGGTTATTAACAATTTTTAGCTGATTATTTAACCTAAAATAAAATAATGGGAGATTCCTTATACGTCCTCAAGTTTATATTAAAATGAACCCAAACAATGGAGAAAAAACCACTTATGACGAAAAGGTGAAAGAAAGCGAGGTAGTGCAAGGTATGAAAACTGCACTAAGTCGTATTTGAAAAATATTTTATGTAAATAAGGTAGATCCTTTTCTTCTTAATTTTGAAATGCATTCTTTAAACAAATGTAAGAAATGTTCTTCATTACACAGTTAGGGAGCAAATTGACTTCTTTTAATTTTTAGCTTATGTGTAATGAAGGAAAAAAAATTATATTCTTATTATAATGAATACATTAAATTTTTTTTGAATTTCCTTCTTAACTAAATACTTAATTTACAAATTACTTATTAGTTTCCTCTCTGCACTTTCTTCATCAATATCCTAGGTTTCAATTCGAAAATATACTTTATGTTCGATGAATGACTAACCAAAGAAAAACTAGTTATTGAAAAGAATTGCACACTTAGTTAGAACCACCACCATTCTCATACAATGAATGTATTCTTTGCAACACAAAGAATTACAGATTCATTTGATACTAATTGTACCAGTAACGAGAATAAACCAGAAAAAGGAAACGTTTTGTACTGTATTAATAAAAACAATTCATTATCGACGGCAGCACGATAAAAGAATAACTTATTAATTGTACATCAAGCAAGAGTATCATTTTATTCGTTATTACAAGTAATTTTGTCATATAAAAGAATATCTTTTTATTTGTCCATCAAATTTAGTAAAATAAAAGAATAACCTTTTATTCCTTATTCAAGATTGTCGAATAAAAGAATTTTATTTCCGTCATTCAATGTATGTAAAATAAAGGAATAACTTTTTATTCGACATTTAATTTTATTCGAATAAAGGAATAACTTTTTCCCCATTCAAAATAGTCGAATAAAAGAATAATTTTCTTTTCGTCATTCAAAGTATGTTAAATTTATCCATAATAAGAAAATAACTTTTATCCATAATAAGAAAATAACTTTTATCCATAATAAGAAAATAATTTTTATATATTGTGAGTTTTGAATAATTAACCAATCTAATCATTCTTTTGCGGAATCGTATTACTCGAAAGGTTGAAAAATTTGAACAGAGGACGGTTGGAAAAGTAACCAGGGGTGCGGTAGTCGGCGGTAGGTTCTTTGACGTCAAGTCGGATTTACGGCCCTTTAAAAATCAAGGCGAGGGAGGAGGTCAGACCACCCTTAGGAGCAACATCTGGTCGCTGGGGGCGAGTACAAGTTTCAACTGGCTCGAAAACGTTGGAACTTTAAACGTTTTTT
>NNCF01129322.1:65646-101454 GCA_002313205.1 Laupala kohalensis
TTTTTGGTGGGAACGTATAATTTAGTGTGTTTATATTTTTGGAAGGGATGTTTAATCTCTATTGGTGTTGTGTCTTTTGGGGGAAGTCCTGTGTGGGGTAGGAGTAGTAATGTTTAGTTGTGTCGTGTGGGAGAATGTAAATTGGGTTTTAAAGTTGTAATAAATGTTTTGTCATATGTTCGAACACCAGATTGTTGTGTTTTCATTGTAAGTGGCTCCCAGAGAAATGAGTATTCAGTTCCCTGATAATGTTAATAATAAATAAAAAAGTATTGGAAGGAGACGTAATAAAGTCACAATATTTTAATGTACCCTTAATATCTTGATGAAATAATATAACATTATTTTATTTTACAGACACATTGAGATTAAATAAAAAATAAGGATTCGGAACTCAGATGCAGATGATCACTATTTTATTTTGATTTCTCAAAATTGAACATAGAATTTACATGTACAAATATTCTTCCTCCATAAAACAATTAAAAGAAATATTACTCTGCGATATTACGGTGACAAATGTTCTTATCAATACTTGGTAATTGTGGTGCTTTAGCAACATTATCAAAGCATGATAAATTAAAAGTCGTTTCTATGTTGCTCATTTTTGTTGTTGTTCATTTCATTTTTCATTGTTCTTTCCTTTCTTTATTTCAACAACAACCAAAAATACACTTCTTTCGATACTGTTTCACCCAATTATTATATACTTTCATATTATGTATCTATTTTTATATTTTCTATTTTATTTTTATTTTTATTTTTATATTTTTCAGTGTATGTTACTGATGATGGTTGCTATGCAGCCGAAAAAGCTTTCTAATACCAATAATAATAAAAAAAAAATGAGCAACATAGAAACGACTTTTAATTTATCATTCTTATTCAATGTCTTTCGTGCATTTAAGTTTCATCATACAAAAAAAACACTAATACTCTTTAAATTTAATGATACAATATTACACGTTATGAGCTCATTAAACAATGTAAGCGCAGAGAAAAATAAAACAGTTCATCTAAAGTAATTCGTGAAGTTCTTCTCTCTTCTATAAAACAAATACATCAGGAAATTCTTTATTTCGATGGGCCGTTCTCTTAGAACAGATACTTGAACCTCATCGAATTACAAATATTGCAAGTCCCTATCATTTGATGCCACATCCATTAAATTTCGTCTCACAGAGACATACGCACAACCCATAGATCTTCATCTAAATCGTGTGTAGAAATAGCTCATTCGTCCTACACTTTCCTCCGTAATATACGACGTCGTCGTATTCGCAGTTGATCGGCTCGTACCACTTGTTCACCTCTTGCCGGTTGCGACCTTGACCACGCCGCCTGCCTTTGATGCTCGATGGCACGACAACCAACCGTACGGTCCTACTGTTCGCGGCTTCTAGCACGCGGCGAATTCTCGTATTCAACAGCGTATTTATGCTTATAACTCACGTCGCGATTTAACTTTCACATTATATAGCCGGACATTTGGTGCTTCACTTGGAGCGCTTTATACTTGACAGAAAATACTACGTACTCCAAAAAATATGTCTAACAATCTCGATCTACTTCGGAGAATTTACTACGACTGCGAACTATGCCTATCTCGGACGATTACAAGTCGCGAAAGGCTCGATAGATGAACAACCATCTCTCCCGGACGGTTTTGAATATAGTGAGAACTTTACACGGTGAATTGCCTCCCTTTCTCCTCTCGGCACCCCACTCCCAATGCTATCTAGATCATGTGCTAAGACAATAGCCAATCGAGTGATCACAAAAAGGTACGCGCGGGTAACTCCCAAAGGATGTGCTTACATCGATATTTAATTCCTGAGAATCTTTTCTACACATCGCTCAGGGTAGAACGCGCTCCCACCTGGCGCTAAGTTTGAATTTTCTTTCTCCCTGGGTTCTATGTTATTCTATGTAATTAAATCGGTTTTCGCTGTAATTTTGTTTATGTTCAATTTAATAAATCCTCTAACGATTTATGGTCGTTAGAATATATATATTGAATAATTGGTGTTATCAATACAAAGTCTCAAAACCTAATTAATTGTTATTCTATGTAAGTTTACCGGATGGAAATGGAAGTTTCTTGGCAATGCACGGTTGGTTTAATGGCTGGATCCAGCTTGCTGAAATTTCAAACTATTCAAAAATTGAAAATAATTATCTGCAAAAGGTTTAAATTAACACTCTTAGTCGGAGGAAGTTTGAGTTTCTTCGCCTATGTTGATATATTTCAGAGGTATTTTCAGTTCACAGAGCCGTTTTCAGACATCCTGTGTCGAGAGATTTCTGATTTGATGATTCAATGATGCGTGAAATTAGAAATAATAGAACCTGGAGAAAATAGCACGATACTCAGAAACATTTAGATTGGTAGAACATCTATGATTTATTAAAAAAAGATGGATGGAATATAATTCCTGGCAATGATCGCTGTTATACACGTGTTTGAGGCAGTCCGCCGCTTCTAAAACCACTATTTAAATGTATCGAGACCCTGCACTGGACGTGGCTTGGAGGGACGTTCAGGGCATTGATGGAACTTATTTGCCTCCAACGAAACCATAGAAATATAGTGCCTACTGGAACGCAGACTTTGTGTTGGGTCTGGGAACCGGCTGCCCCACCACAGTTGTGGGCTCGGCCGGCTGAACCTCCACATAACCCTATGTAAGCGGCGCCGTTTTCATTGAAAATTTTCACTTATACATAATAGTTTTATGTTTTACTACATTGGAATTGTTTTAGCGGGACTATGGAGTATTAAATTTACAACAATTTATCACAATTCATCCATGTATTTGAGTGTAAAAATCATGCGCGTAATATTATAAAAGATGTTCATATTTTATGAGTGCATGGTTTAATTTAGATTAATCATATGATATCGTAAAAAGTATTATAAATAGAATTCATTAATATATTTTCATGTATTTACAATAAGTATTTGACAATAGAACTGATAAAAACTATAATAAAACCAATCCTGAGTACAGGAATCTTAGCCTACATATTTTGAAATAAAACAAGCGTGTTAAAGTTCTGGCGCATACCAAGTTTAGATTTATTTAACTGATTTTTAATGAAAGACGAAAATAATTTAAAATTTTAAGAAAATAAAATTAAAAATATAATTAATTGCTCCTAACTAACTGATGTTAGGCAAATAATAAAAGTTTCCACACACACACACNCAAGATGTTCATTAATTGTAATATGTTACGTTAAATATAATAAATCCATAGGTAAAAATGATATTTACATTTTAAATGAATTTATCATTTTTACCTATGGATTTATTATATTTAACATAACATATTACAATTAATGAACATCTTGCATGTGTGCGTGGAAACTGTTTTAATACTTGGCTAACATCAGATAGTTAGAAACAATTAGTTATATTTCTAATTTTGATGTTTTCTTAAATTATTTTCGTCTTTCATTAAAAATCAGTTAAATAAATCTAATTGATATTTACATTTTAAATGAATTTTTGGATATTATTAACTCTATTTTACGACCCTATTAGACTGTTTACAACATTTATTGCGCTAGTTCTTCAGCTCGCAAGGTAAAAAGACGGAAGATTAGAAATGAACGTAAATAGTATGCTTTAATTATCAATTTGACGTTTCACTTTTACTGTACGAAATATATTTTTAGGGAGAATTTTTAGAGAAAATTTTTATGGATTCGCTCTAACTAATCTTACCGGAAATCTTTCAATATTTCTCCACCGTTTAGGTTGTGATGTCTGAAGATGAGGTGAAAAACCAAATATTATGGACACAGCTCTTTAAATTTAAAAAAAATAGTTCCTCCTTCCTTTAAAGTGCTTTCTCAAAATGAGCACTGCAGATAGTTGAATATTTGGAAGGGGTGAAACCTTTCCTTTTTGTAGCTATTATCCATTTCTTTTTAAGGTCGTTTAGTCGTCTTTTTAAGGTCGTTTGTTGATACATTCGTTTAGTAAAACATTAACAATCTACTCACTACAACAATGCAATCATGGTTTAGGAACTTAAATAGTTACTTAACATATACTAAAATTTGTATTACTGTGCTGGCAAATGTATAATTTTAAAAGATAATGAAGGTTCAGCAGGTAAGACAAATTCTTTTGTAAACTACTTATGAAATGATAAGCCACTATTCTTCACGAAAGAGATATTGCATATGTAGGCTACACACGTGTTGACGATTTTAATTAACGATTAAAATTGCTGTCTTGATAAAAAGAAAGAAAGGATATAACATCACTGTGCACAATAATGATTTCTGTGAATAACACACGAGTCTGTTGGTGCGGCGAGCGGCGCCATGTGTTGGCAACTTTCTGCAATACCCCCGACTAGAGTGGGGGGTGTCTCGGTAGACGGCTCGAGTTCGCCCGCTTATCCCCGTATTACTCACTCTTCCAGTAGGTTGTATATTTCTATGGTTTTACCCTCCCCATTACTTCGTGTCGACACATATTTGTCCTTCTGGATAGTGACAAAATATCAATTAAATGAAAGGAAATACCTCAAAATATTATGGTGTAACATTCTGAGTATAAAATTTTCAAAATACTAATTAAATAAAAAGGAAATTTGTCACATACTTTGTTGTAACAACATTTTGAAAATTAAATCGGGAGAAAAATAATACAGAACTGTCAAGCCTGAAGCTTTTAAACACTGCCAATATTGATGGGCTTTTTTGCGAAGTCGATAAACACGCGATCATTTAATTCTTATTTAAGCCTTTGAAATTCTTAGAAATGACCAAAATAAGAATTAAAACATTATCCATGAGTTACTGACGCCTCAATACTTTTCGCTTATATTATAGTAAAACAAATTTTGATTCACTTTGCGACACTAAAATTGTAAGAATATTCATTTTATAAAAATTGCGGATAGTCGGCAAAATGTTGTACACCTGGAATTATAAAAAATAAATTGAGTAATAAAACAACTGATTTAGTACTATGGTGACATGTAATTTTTCTTTCACTAGTTATGCAGCTTTAGCTTGTCAACAATGACTGTTCATTCAACAAAAGATTTGGGATCGCATGAGTACCTTGGTCAGTGTATTTTCAACATTAGCTCTCAACAAATTTCGTTTATTTTTTCGAGTAGATATTTAAAACATGTATATATTTATATATACTGCAATGGTTTGAACTCTTCCCTCCTCCTCAGATAGGGCTGTCTCTTATANGGCAAAAATCTTCATTATGAGAATTATGAAATTTTTATTGAAATTGAAAAATAATTGTGTATAAAAATGGGAAACAGAATTCATGAAAAATTCTGACAATTATTACGAAATTGTATATTTCCTACGGTAACATTATCCTTGAAGCTAGTGAACATGAATGTAGTAACATTACCTCCGGACGGGGGATTGAACTGCATTTCCTGATCCCCCAAAAGAATGCTCACTATCTCGGTGAGCGGAGAAAAGAGAAAGGGAATCGGTCTCAACACTAATATCGGTCACTTTCGATTATGTTTACATTTCATTTCTTCTTACCCCCAACGCAAAGGGTGTTCATTACTTATAGGGGGTGATCGTGTACTTATCTGGCAATGAGGGTGTCATTTCGCTTCAGAGGTCCCACAAATGACCAATATCGGTCGTTTTATATTAAATTTATCTGCTCTCATTCCCACCCATCTTTCATACCCCAAGGATGCTATGAGTATGTTATCTATATTGTGGACTGAATGTGAACTTATGAAGCGTTCGGTGTCCTTATCCTACTAAACGGCACAGAAAACTAATCTTTCAATTCTAATATCGGATTTTTCCATTATTTTTACATGTCATCCCCTTCTCACCCCTTCCCAAGGGGTGCTACGGATGTCTTACCCCCTCAGTGGTGGGTGTCCGATAGTCAGTCATCCATGTATCAATTCGTTTAAATTGTTCCAGACACTCTAGAGTTATGGTAGGATACATACGTATAACATTCTAACACGCATCTCACCATATGGATTTTCGTAAAAGACTTTCTTAGCGGATGTCCACACTCTAAAAGGAACCGACGTTCCAAATTTCAAGTTCGTAGGCTTTCTGAGGTTTCGTAATTAGTCAGTACGTGAAGGGTATTCCGCTTTTATATAGATGGATAAATACTGCAAAGATTTGAACTCCTTACTCCTCAGATAGGGTCTTTCCATGTTAAATAGGCCAAAACGGGACCTTCATGACTCAATATTATATGATTTTTATTAAAATAAAAAATAGTAGTGTACTGAATGTGAAAAACAACAATTCGTGAAAAATTATTACAATTTAATATTAAATGAACAAATTACATATTACCTATGGTGCCTTAAAGTTTATGGTAACATGTATGGTGACAAAAAAATTTACAAAAAGAGATTGAAACAGTTTCAAAACCCGGCAAATTACTCTGGATTGCTGTAAAAGATATTTATTTCAATATGATTTCATACTCATCCTATCCTCAAATTCTAGTTTTGAAGATTAAATTATTTTTTTTAATATTAAAAAAAATTGTTTTTATGTTTTAACATAATTAAGTTGCACGTAATATTAAAGTTTAAAAAATCTGAAAAAATGTTACCAATACTATGTCATCTATCTGCGTCAAATACTTTTGAAGAGAGAGATTTAAATATTTCACAACGCGTAGGAAATGGCATAAATGTACAAATTTCGATTATTAATAACTGCAAAACGGACTATCAGAAGAATGTAAAATTTTGTATTTTTCATATAAAACGATAGTTTTATCAATGTCCTAAAATTATCTTCTTTTTTCCAGATATGAAGATCCAATTTTGGTCGATTTCTCATTGAGTGACCCGATATATTTCTGCAAACGCTAAAATAAAATTTGTTCATACAGCTACACAAGGCAAACAGATTTTGAGGTTTGCAAAATTTTAAGTGTTCTCTAATATTTTGTGCATGCCGATTAAAAACAATATCTTCATTAAAATCCTTACATGATAGAAAAATAATCATCAAAAGAAAATTCGAAATTTGTCAAATTTTGTGACGAACAAAGTGGGAGATTTCATCAAGTTGAAAAGAAAAGTCTATGGAAAGACATCATTTAGAGCACTGGAATTTGAATAAGACGGCAGATTACTGCTGATGTTCTTCATGAGAGGTTCTTCTCTTTCACAGAAGAATGCCCTGAGACGTCAATTTAAAGGACATCAAATGTCCTAATACTTTTGCTTATGACTAATTCATTCCATTGTTTTAAATACTTTTTCATTTGTATTTTAAGAAATAATTGTTTTTATTCGACTTTTTTCATTGGATTTCATCAATATTCGGCGGATTTTTCCTTGCAAATAATGTTACAAAAAGCAGAAATTGGACTAGATAACAACTAGACAACAACCTGACGTAACAGTAAAATAAATGTCAATTTTATCCTAAATCGCAATTCTATCAAAACCGCTGACAAAATGTTAAATTTTGTAGGTTTGTGTTACCTGTGTCCACAGTAAACACTAACGATGAAGTGTATTATTCGATTTGATTAGGGAATGACGTTTCGGAATTTAATCAAGGAGGGTAAGGGAATGCTTTAAAATAGGATAAGAGCGCGTCATAGAGCTAGGAGGGGAAGGCATCCCTGAATTTAAAAAAAAACTAACTGAAATTAACAAAATTTCCAAGAAATTAAAGATAGTCTAAAATTTTCTAATTACGTGTTTAAAATAGTAAGGATATTATCATTGTAATATTGTCTTTAATAATTATAATTTAATTATTCATTTACAACAATAAAAATACCTCGGTGAATGCTAACCACCGACAACCGGCAGATAGCTTGCAAAGTTTGAAACAATCGAACAATCCGAAGACATTCTTATAGGAAAAAAACAATCAAATAATTTGTCAGTTATTCATTCTAGTTTTATTAATATTTACTGTAACTCATTGTAAAAATACAAAACTATATATGAAGACAATAAACACCTATAACCACAGATTAACAATTACAAACTGACTCACAAACAATGAAACAACTTATCACATATAATGCAACTCATAACTTACAATCACGAAGTACAAAAAGTTTATTTACATAAGTTAGATCCGACTAAAATGTCTGCATTTTCACTCAAAAATATTGTTTTAGATAAAATAAAAGCACTATATTACGCAAATATTCTTCTTGGGTGATAATTTTTTCCCTTTGGATATGACTAAATATGATGGAAAACAATTGTTAAACGTCGCTTTTGACGGCAGGAAAAAGATATGAAATATTTTTCATCCCTATGGTCCAACTCGGGCTCACGTTACTGATCAACAGTAATCATGGCTTTTCATGTGAAAGTACGTGGTAATTGTTACTTTGTTGTGGTCAATTGTTTGAAATATAGAGATGGAAAGAACGGTTACTTATTCCTTCATCTTTCTGCCCATACGCTCTATTATGTAGTCAAGTCAATTCACTCTTTGCTTATGAATAGAGTTCATAAGACTAATAATTATGAATTCTAAAAAACTACTTAAATTGTGAAATATAATACCTCGATGTAATTGACTACATCTGTCAATTATGAAAAAATTGGATCAAATTTTTACCAATGAAAATTCAATGCATTTGGGTATTTTTCAAATAACAATCCGGAATCCGTGATATTGTACTTTGGAAAATTAATTTTAAAAAAAGTAGCATTTTCCGTTTTTAAACTCAAAAATGGTCTTTGTTTGACAAAAATAATATAATAATATGGTTGGAAACAATAGAATGGAGTCTAAACTTTCCATATATAACACTATAATTATCTTTATGAAAGTGCTTTTTAAGCATTTTGCATTTGCTGTTCATACAGACTTGATTTATGTCAAAACAGACTTGGATTCACTCAATGTTAAAAAATGACAAAAATATGGAATCAAGGGGTGTTTCGGCACAAATAATTCAACCCGGTTGGCAATTACGCTTGCCCTAAGTGAGGCTACCTGCTCCTAAGCACCTGTCAGCGAGGCTACGTTTGGCACCCTCTCACCCCCAAAAGTGCAGGCTACGGTGGCATGCCTTTGTTCTGCGGGACACCTTTCACCAGGCAGCGCCCAATTCCTGCATCTTCTATTTACCCAAATTTGCACGCATTAGCATTGAGCTTCCTTAGCCCGCCGTAAGATAGTGTCAGTAGACGGGCATCCCTTCACTTTTTCAGCACCCCACCTGATTTTCTTCACCCTAGCATAAGTCTCAATCGTCCACCACTCGTACACTCAGACGGACATACTTGTTCGCTCTAGCAGCCACCCGACTTCAAAGTCGGTCTTTCCTTTCTAAGTCTGATCACTTAGTTATTTTTATTTAATTTTCTATTCATTTTATTATAGAGCGAGTAACATCAAGTCGTATTGTTAAATTACATTTAAGAGCACCTTCACAAGTTGCCGCACGCGACCGGGATCTGCTCCCATTCTGTATTTCCATTCGTGTGCGCGTATGCTTCTTATTACTATACTTCAATTCGCGCCCGCCAACTTAGCGTGTGCATCATTGTACTCCCATGCGAGTGCGTGTCCCGGCACTTCAAGACATCGAACTACAGACTGAAGACAACGCCAGCTGGACTCCAAAGATTGAGTATTACCATTTAAGTTCTTGACGTACTGTGTTTGGAGACAATCCACGTATTGAATAGTGTGGGTGTTCATGACTTGAAACAAGAACTACTCCGCAATAATAGGTTACGTGTGTTCCCTTTGTTATCAGTTATTTCAAATTGACTTGAAACAAGAACTGCTCCGCAATAATTGGTTACATGTGTTCCTTTTGTTATCAGTTATTTCAATAGTTCTCTAAATGGTCTCGTCAGTGTAATCTAGAGCAGAACACTTTTCTTTCTTATTGAGAGACAAATCCCCACTGATTGTATCAAATTCAGAAGGAAAATAGAATATAAAACATTACGGAGTGGCATGATCTTGAACACTTGATTAAATGCACCCGTAATAAAGAACCTTTCATTCTAATAATAAGTCATTTGGTTCTTGGATATTTCTTTCACTTTATCAAACAGTACTTCTATGTAATAATGAAATACGCAATGTTGTGTTGATCAAAATGCACCATTAATATAAGGATTTCCGTTCTAATCATAAGTCTTGTTGACTCTTGGATATTTATTTCACTTTATCAAGCAGTAATTCTATGTAATACTAAAATACACAAGTAGTCTGTGAATTGATGGATAATGGTGTGCCAATTGTGTAATTATCTAGAAAGATTACTGATTTAGTGATACTTAGATTCGTATTTCACCATTCTGCTTAATCCAATTTTGATTGCTCAATTGTTTCTTGTTTATGTATTTTTAGTTTAATAAGTCAAGAGTTAATTCAATGTTTATTTCATTTATCACATACAATGTTGTGACGAAATTCAATTCATTAAATTTATGAGGGTTATTTTTGGTCTTTTCCTTATTTTACATCCCTCAAATTGCTTCCTTGGAAGCTGGTCCTCCGTCTTCATAAATCTGTTGTGTTCCGTGGCATCCGCCAGAGGATTTCCCAATCATTTGTACGTCGCCCCGGAAAAAGGGGCGTAAACCTCATTTTTCGACGTAATTAATTAGAAAAAAAATGTTTTTGTTGAAGTTCGCGATGGTCGACTTTTTTTTAGCCGATTATACAAAGAATGACCTATACATACTATTATATTATATAATATATTATATAACGCTAGACTGATTTCATTGCACTAGAATACCACTTGAAGAAACATAGCACTAAACTAACTCCGAACACCAACATTGCACGCGTTTCAAAACATAATGGTACTAGCGAAGACGAAGGACGAAAGCCAAAACTGTCTTTCGAGGCAGATGGCAAAAGTTTCCCCCACTCAACTCACCGCTTCACGAGCTCTGGGCTTAGGTCTTTGTGTTGTGCGAAGTTTCCCGTTTCTTTCTCTTGCTTACGTCCTTCTGCCCCCTATACTGAGTCTTCGACGCTGGCTCTCTCTCTCGGAGAACCAGTGAACTGCTAGAAGGTTCGGCGATAGTTTTGTTACGTAACTGTTAAAAGATGATATTTTACTGATGTTTCTAAGCGGAATATTTTAATTTCTTAAAATAGAATAAGAAGGTTAACAAATAAAGTTTAATACTTCTTTTATTTCAAAACGATCGGGTAGCGCAGTGATTGTCAGCTTAATGAACCAAATGGGCAAAAATCACGTATTCTTATATGGGAAATTGAAGTTTATATTCTTATAATTAAAGAGTAAATAATTTACTCTTATGATAGTTTCCCTGTTAAATAGGAATATCATATCAATGAATTTGTAATGACTTCGACTTATTTGCGATATTTGTCTAATTCAACCCAATAAACATCGACTTTTACTTTTAGAATATGTAAAAGATCTGCGCTTCCAGCCCGCAGCTTGAACTGAGTCCAACCTCCACTTCTTGATTATTACACTGTAACTTTCAAACAAAAAATTAGTATTCTTTTTGTAATATGTTTCTGAATTATTCTAGAGGATAATAATATTTTGATTGTATTTCCTGTTCAGTTGTATGTTTCATTTGTGAAGTAGTAAATCATACCTCCCTCTTCGTATTGTAGTTTTACAAGAATAAAAATTTATTACTGTACCAGAATATGTTTTTGTAAACCGATTGAAATATTATTTACTAAGAAAGTCATAAATTTGCTAGTTATTTTTTATTTCCAATGTAACAAATGTATGATGCAATGTAACAAAATATATGGTCCACATATGTTCCTCATATTTTGCATTATACCACAACATAAAATTCAATACATGATAGATATTTTCAATTGCTATCAAACATTTGTTACATTAGAAATAAAAAATTACACACAACTTAAAGACCTTCTTAATAATTATCTTGCGGTTTAACCTTCTTAACAAATATCTTCATAATAAATAACTTAATTCGGTATCTTGCGTAAAATCTGATTTTAGCAATCTACTTTGTCTAAATCTCTTAAAACCAATTCTGGTAAATCTACTTCAATAAATAGATGTTAGTTAATAATTTATATCTCTTACAAAATAAATATTCAAAATACCAGTTTATACGAAATAATTGCCCATGGATAAGATTTAATGTAGAATACGGAAAAAGCTGGCATTTTTCATGGAATAAAATTTGCGATAATTCTTTCAAATCTAACTACGTAAAATTTGGAAATATTTCCTCTAATTTGATGACTGCTTTTCGTACGCAGGAAAGTTTTTCTGAATTCACGTCTGGATGGCGGGAACATGGAGGAGTCGGCAAAATTCGCGCCGCCGGGTTACCACTTGAGACCAGCGCTGTCGCGTTGTTTAGGGGGTCTTTTGGCGCTCACCTTGCTCTCGGTCTGATTTTGCTCTGCGAGGTGTTAACGGCGTCAACGTGTACTCTAAGCAGCCATGGATACCCATGATACAGAAAGCCATGAGGAGGAAAGTTTAGACGCGGGAGAACTCATCTAACGTTAAAAATTGATAAAAAAATAAGTCAAAGTCTGAATAATATTGTTTCTGAATCTTTTTATTCCTTTGGTCTCAAAGCGGAGTCCGGCTAAGGCACAATGGAATCGAACTGCGAAAATGTGTATGTAGATAAATGAATAAAACCTTTTGATTTTCCTTAAGAAGGGCTTTACTTAAATTACTTAAAAAGTAGAAAAAACAATGTTTGGTACCCTGATAGTGATTTTTTGTTGAAGTAGAGAAAGTACTAATTTTGTTCTTGTCAGAACCGTTGTATTTCATGTCAGCGAGTAAACAAAAAGCCATTTCAATGGTCTTTTATGTATGTTAAGAAAGTTCCTACAAGTTTAGCGAGAAACTGACGGTTTCCAGTTATTTAACGAATAATTCAAGTATTCCGGGTTTCGGGGATCATGGCGTTACCTTAACAAACTATGACTCTATTGCGCACACACACACACACACACACACACATATATATATATATATATATATATATATATATATATATATATATATATATATANAGATTACTATCTTCTATATTACTTTCATTTTTTGTTTGTACACATTTTTCGCTTACATATGTGGTTTCGAGTTATTTACGAAAAAGCAATTGTTGCAAAAGCAAAAACTTGAAAAACGAACTCCACTAAAAGTATGCAAAAATTATCTTAAAGAAGCAAGGATGCAGCAGAACTCAGCGATATTTTAATTAAAATTCAGTGTTGCAATAATTGATACGAAAAGTGATATAATTAACAACCAGTCCGTATAAATTCAAGGAAAGCACCATAAAAATAATCTCAGGCCGTCTTCCGCGCTTATCTCAATATAACCATCTATTAACACTTGTGATCTCAGAAGGCGTCAAGGACGCGGAGGAAGCAGCAAAGATCTCCGGTCCGCGTCCGCAAGTGTGTCTTTGCTCATTTTCTCCCCGGCAACCCGCAGAAAGAAGCGGAGATCTCCGCTGCAAGCAGCCGGTAGAAACATCGCTCCACGCCCGCTCTGCTCTGCTCCCGCTCCGTACCGGCAAATATGTCTTTGGCCATAAGATAACACAAGGTCGGCGGAAAGAGCGCTTCGCTCCGCAATCGTAATTGTGTCTTAGCGTTAAGCGTTGCCATTTTCCTTGCCCAACCCTGCGGACTACCATCTACATCAGCACAGAATGACCCTCCGCCGCGCAGATAGGTAAGTTAAATTGCATCTAAGTTAAACTGTAACCAGGTGCAAGTGTGCCAACCCCGGTAACTCTGTATCTAGTGAATAATTCATGGGTACCACTTCCTTCAAGTGATAAAAAATCTTCATGAATTCTCCATCACGTTTGTTGTTTATTTGGGTGACCTTTGGCCTCCCAATTTTACATGAGACCTAGACATCCAGACGGAGTACCAATTCGCTGATTAACTTGCATTTGGATGGGTGGTAACACTGGAGTGGGATGTGCAATGAAATACTATTTTTCCGAACACTCGAAACTAATCATATACACAAAGAAATTAATATTTGTCATGATGACTGACAGTTATTTTCTCAGTTTCTTGTCGTTGTACTTAATTGCTTTCACAGTAATTCTTTCTAATGTCAACACACGAAGACGGGAAAATGTTTTATAAAATACTGACAACTCTCTTCCGCGTTACGTGTCATTTCGGCAACGGAGATGGAAGCATCTTTTGCAACCCTAAACGTTCAAGATAACCCGAAACGTCGCTGGAGACTCAGACGCAGTGCGCAACTCACGGACTTGTAAATCATACCTCCCTTCATCAGCACTGTCATCCACACTGGTGTTACTACCACAACCATCTCCACATTTCAACCTCGACTGAGCTACTCTTGTGGGGCTTCGATTAAGCCGGTCCACTGGTTCCTTCGCACGCCCGTGTAGCCCATGTATGCGGCGGGTTTTAGTTCTTGTGCTTCCGTTTTATACACCACTTGCTCATTTCAGTGTCATTCACAACGCGCCTCTGATAGCCTTTTCTGAACTTTTGCTCCACCCATTTCTCCATATAATTGGCCTTTATCACCGTCTCTTCGTCCACGAGTTCTTTCAGAGACTGTTTGCTTTTGTTTGGTATCCGAAAAAAAGGAAATGTGGATCCTCAGGTCAGAGGATAATTTCACCATTAAACTCGCACTTCCGTAAGGATTAGGACTACGCGGTTCTGCCTGTGCCCGTCGTGTTAATTCCTATTCACTGGGGCCGGTTGGCAGCTATTTTAGTAACGAGATATCGAGTTGGTTTTGCCACTAAAAATTATTTTTTCCATAAAAATTGTGTTGTTTTAGAATAATTTAAATCTACGCTTAAAATATTATACTACACACAACCTTTCAGGCATCAAATGCGCATTTTATTACTAGTGCAGTAATTAGATGAAAAGAATCTATGAAATGTTTTGTCGCCAGGCAAACGGAAAAGACTCAAGAGCGTGATGAAATTGAGAAAAATTCTACAATGGATAAAAAAATTTATTTTTCTCACTTTTTGCTTGTAACTTCAGAACTACAAACTTTTAGACATAACGTCCTCATACGAAAATGAAATACATTAAACCTTGTACGAAATGTGTTTTCCATGATATTTTTTGTCTGACAATCTGTTTATCTTCTGTGCGTGGAAGTTTAGTACACATATATTTAGTAGAATCAATATGTACATTTTACCTTGCATCAAATGGGTAATTCTGATTCTTTGATATGTTGTATATGGTCAAGTCCTGATGATGAACCCAAATTTTCGACTTCAACTGACTTCCAGTAGTACCTGAAATAGACTAGACAGTAAAAATATGATTGGTTGTACAAGAAAGGGTTGACCCTACTAGTGTGTGAGAAAGAACGACAAAAATAGTCACCCAAATTGCTCACGTTTAAAATACTTATCAATAGATGGTAGTTATAAATAAATAAGCTTTATTATCAAAAGAGCAGTTACAAACTGCTTACGACCACGTGGAGGATAATAAACTAATTTACTCTCCGGAAGCAAGCAAGGGACCATCCCATCAATTCCTATCAAGGGCCCTAAGGTAGATATTGATTTAACGTTTCACCACTCTCTTAACAATAAAAATAGTTCGGTACGTGTTATAAAATTAACATAATACCAACAAATTTGTATTTAATAAAACAAAAAAATTATTTCAGAAGTACGTATCGTTCAAACAACAGATTATTCGGAAAGTGGTGCTTATAAATCGTAACTATTAAATAGCACTAAATTTGAGATTTATTATTTCAATAGATGCCGTCCCCAGACAAAAGCTTATCGAGTCTATATAAATAATCCGCCTCTACCCGGAGGAAAACCGGAGAAAAGCCAGGGCCAGTATGGGGCTATAGAATTAATGTACCGAACCGTGCCAAGGTTGAGAACATACAAAACTAAACTTATATGAATTATAAATTTTCACTTACCTATTGTTTTCATTTATATCCTGTCGAACGTATGTTCACATTCCCCCATAAATAAATCCTGGGTTCTCCCCTGCAAGGGAGTGAAAAGTTTTCGGGGTTTTCTAAAATCTTTTTTCAATTACATCTGCGAAAATAAGGAAACTCCAGTACTATAAAACCTCCAACGTTATTAGATAACATCCTCACTGGATATCAATGGGAATGTGAGAAAGAAAATAGTTGCAGACATACTAAAAAATATTTTATTTATTTATTTATTATTTATTGAGCGAGACCTTTTGGTTCACTAAAAATGTGTATANATACAGTTTAATTTTGGCAATAAATTTTAAATATAATTTTAATTATTATTATTACGTGAGCAAAGCCGCAGGAACTCAGCTAGCAAGTACGTAATTTCAAGGTATGAACATTTACTTTGGTAATATTTAATGGAAAAGTGCTTATTCCATATTTTTCATAGTAATACAACTCAAAATCTAATACTATAATGTCAGGGTAATATTATGTCAATTTTAGGATTGTGTTCTTTCATGTAATTATTTGTATACTAACGATAACACAACCCCACAAAAAAAACATTCTCTGCACCAGAGACACGGGTATATGGATTCGACGTATTTTTTGATGCTGAGAACGATGCCGTTGTCCCCAGAAAGACCCATCGAATCAATTTTTAGTTATTGCCGAATTATCGCATTTTGTATTTACGGTTGAATTTACTTGTTGTCGATACACGTGATCTATTTTTTTACTTTAAAACAAAGGGTACTTCACATGAAGGTCAAAGTACTCCTTTGAATGTTTCTCAAACACGGCTCCAACAATTTTGCTGAGTTTTTCTTTTTTTTTTTTGCGTTAAGTGAAATTAGTATGCATTACATTCGCATTAGCGGTATTTCGCTTGAAAGTTTGGTATAGACGCAGTAAAATAATTTCTATCTGCTACACTTACACAGTTTACTGATTCAAGAAGCTTGAAACACATTTAGCAGTGTAAATGGACTAAGCAGACGTAGAATTGAGTTTTGGTAAACTGAAATGAAAGGATAAAATACATAGGAGGACAGCAAACGCACTGCAGATAGGAAAATCAATTTCTGTCTACAACAAAATTACATTTACGCAACACTTTTACGATATTTCTACGACTTATATGTCGCCACATGTTTTGAAATAATATTCTGAATATTTATTTTACTTTTAAATAATTGACAGTAATAAGTTCATCTAGCAACTTTGAACATAAATAGGGCACCGGAAGACGACCAAAATATAGCCGACCTCGACAGAAATTACCCCTTCACTACAGAATTTTTTTCTCACTCTGTGCTGCAGACGGAGAAACTTATGAGAAAGTATGTGAAATGGTTTTACACCACGGAAATGTTCATATGTTGAACAAATTGCTAAATCCCTGCCAAATGACAAATTACAAATTTTGACTACTAAATTTATGGACTTCATATATAGGAATGTAATATAATTTTGTTAAAATCCCCTCTCTAACCTAATTTGAGTTTTGTAGATTTTGCATAGAGATGGATGGGAATTTGATTGGACACGTAATAAAATTCGGGAGAGAGTAAACAATGAAAAATATGTTTCTTTTTAAAATTTAAACAATAAAAAACTTAGAATGTTTCTTTTTAAAATTTTCTAGTTTACCATAAAAAAGCATAATTTGTGCATAGAATATGAATTCGTTTTCCCTCTTTACAATTTTGAAGAATTTTTTCCCGTCACTAATAGGACTTGCATTAACAGTGAACCTCGCTCTTACCAATGCGCGAATTTTACGAATGTTTTGAATTTTTATTCGTTGTAGACTTCAATATTTTTAAAACAATTTTAATCTCCGTTCCAAAAATGCAAATTCAGAAAATATTAAAAGAAAAACAATAAAATGTGGCTTGTAGGTTGAAAAATTATGCACAACGAATGTCAAATGATGAAAAATGAATATATTTTCCAACCTCGCCCTTTCATTTTTTAAATTTCTTGATAAACATTGTTCCATGGTTACTTCAGTTTATAAATGAAAAATAAAAAAATTGGTTCAATTGACCAATTATTAGTTACAGTCGTTAAAAACGTGAACAAAACATTTTACTATTCGTAATATATATTAATTATTACGTAAAGTAATAATTACGATACGAGAGAGATTAATAATTATTCATCATAAGTGTACAATACATGAGTGAATCCAGTGCTCCCAAAACGTTAAGTGAACGCGCCCGAAACCCAATCGGCAGTAACGCCACGCCCAATCAGGAAGGAGCGACGTTTCCCCCCTCCTCCTCCTTCATCAATGATCGAGGCAGCCGGCGCGCCCCGGGGCAGAAGCTCCGGGGAGACGGACAGAAACCGACAGGTACGAGAAGCAAAAGACACGGGGCAGAAGCTCCATAGTCACAGCTATAGAAAACTCAAGAGGCGGAGGCACTACGACAAGCAGAGGTGTACCAGACACCGGTACCAGAAGTACGGCACTCCGATTACAATAGCTGCGATTGTCAAACTGGTGGCGATCTTCGATCACCAGTAACGAACAGTACGAGACCATACCGTGGGGACGGGCGAGGCGCCGCCACTCCGCACGGCTACCCGACATCGAGCTGGCGCGCCATGCGCTGTTGCGCTGTGTCGCACGCCGTCCGCGTGGTCTCTACCTAGTTGCGTCGTTATCAAAGCGACCCGAGCAAGCATGCTCGGAGCATGTAATATCTCGTAGACAGCAGACGCAATGTTTTTCCTGTGTCCTCTTCTACTGAAAATTATTAAATGGTTTGTATTATTATGCATGCTTTGAATTTTTCTTCCAGCAACCAGTCAACTTAATTAGTTGTTTCCTTTTATGATAAGGTTTAGGCAGGAAAGTTCAGTCCAACTAACAATTCTAAAAATTGGGAGTCATTCATGAGAACCATAATTTAGCGTGTTGGTCTCTGACAGTTCAGCCCGAACAAAAGTACTCGATTAAGGAACAAGTGGTTTCTTATATTGACTGAAGGTAATACGTGAATTTTAGATTATTAATGAGTAAATGTAGTAGTTGATATTTCTTGTATTGTATGTTAAATCTGTATGTAGTAATTTCGTACTAGCAGGTTAATTGGATATTGTGACTAGTATTAAGTATTTTTTCTTTTGTATTAAATATTGTGATCAATAAGGCCAAGGTTAATGTCGCGGAAAAAGGATTATTACGATAAATTTGGAGCCGACCTCATGGAAACTGGATGAAATTAGTTCCGAATCGGAGGAAGAGCAGTTAATAGGCACTGTCTTCCACGAACTAGTAACCGGTGACAGGGTTCGCGACAAAATGGAAATGAGGGACAGTCAGGTCGGCGAGACATCGCAGAATATTACTAGTGGGGGCATGACTCTCGAGTATATTGCCGCGTAGATGGCGTAGATGGCTGTCGGACCGGAGTGACGTCTTCTGACGTCACGTCAAAACGCTATCTATGAGCGGTTACCACATTAGATATTATGATGTACCGGTGATCCATTTGACATTGTATCACGTACTAATACTATTAAATCATTTAAATGTTATTTTATTTCAACGATAATTTCGAGTTTTAAAACACCAAGAAGCCAGGTTTTTAACTTAAGCTTCAAACTTCTTATTATAACGTTTCTAGTTTTGATTTTTCTCCATAAGAAATATATTGACAGTCTGGAAAAATCTGGAAGTCAGGGAATTTGGTTTTCGGAAAAACTGGCCACCCAATTCATAGGAAATATTTAGTTCAAATCTGACTGCAGGCAACAGCTCAAGAAGTCTTAAAACTATCCACAACTACTGACGGGAAGCAAAGGGAGTGAAGAAAGAGAAGGGATCGTGTACAAAGGAGCACTTGATAACTCTCGACACAACTAAGCACGGCCTGAGAAAATGAGATTTTGTTAAACCCTGTGGAAAGGACTCTCCAAAAAATCTGATCAGCGCGTCGTCGCTGCTAAAATGAGAGTTAGTATCAAAATACAAAATTATGAAATATTGATGAAAATGTTATCTATGGCGTGAAGTGTTCTTTAAATCCTTCGCGTAATTGGTATGTAATCACCTCAACTTCTCCAGTCTGTGGCAGTGTGCGCCCGACAACAGCAGGACCAGACGGTACTTCACCGCTTCAGCGCCGCTGGTCGCCAAATGAAAACATAGTTCTGTTTATCACTTATTTGTGGTTAGATACTAAGTTTTAAACGTTTAAATTCATTGTTCATGTGATCACGGCATTTTACTGAATACGACCATATAAATCTTATTCCTTAAAAATGTGCCTGATCGGTTTTAGCAATGTTTTTGGAAAAGGCTAACAACTGATTATATTTTGCATGTAGAAACTTGAAATGTTGAAATGTTGTCACAAACATAATAGTTAACATTCTCTGAATAATAATTATTTTGACACTTTTAGTTTAATTTATAAAAAATAGTAAAGTCGACGTATCGGGAAAAACGTTAAAAATTTCGCGTTTTTAGAAACATTTTTGTTTTTAAAACTATTATTCCTTCTTATAACTATTTTTTACTTGAGTATAAGCAGAAGAACATGACAAATTTAATGATGTTAAATAGTATTTTCTACGTTTTTTGTGGCATCTACAGCAGTTCAAAGCGAGGTGTCTATAATAAAAAATCCGATAGGAGTTTCGGACGTTTCAATAGTTTGTATCCTTTTTATTTATTATTTTGTGATCGTTCTGGTAATATATTTTTGAGGATGAAAATGTTCTTTATTATTATTATTACTCTTATTATTCTCATTATTATTATTCTCATTATTATTATTATTTCCATCTTGTTCACGACTTTCTGTCGGTTCCTTGTGGTTGGAGAAGTCAGAAACGCGTCTTAACCGCATTTATGATAATTCTGTTTTGGAGAGAAACATCGAGGTGTTATCATCTAAGATCACATGTTTTAAAATCGTCGAACTATGCGGGGTGTGTTTAGGATAACTGATTTTTGCATCAGTTGGAAGTTTTGTGGCTTGAGTTCCAGTTCTTGCAACGATTTGAACAGGTTCTTTGGTACTACTCCTATGTTTGACAGTATTATTGGGATTACTCTCACTGTCATATTTGCACATTCCTTAATTTCGAAGCAAAGGTCAATATACTTTATTTTATTTTTGTATGATAGTTCCAGATTATTGTTATTGGTGATGGCGATGTCTATGAGGAGTACATCTTTTTATATTTTTTTCTTGAGTACTATATCTGGTCTATTGTGCTCCAACCTTCTGTCTGTTATGACGGTTCTATCCCAATAAATTTCATTTTCAAGAGTAGTAGATGGTTCGTATTGGTAGTATTTTACCTTATTTTCCTCTAGTTTGTATTTCAAAGCTAATTCCAGATGAACGATTTTTTCCACTTGGTCATGCCTAAATTTGTAATCACATCGAGCTATAGCTTGGCTACCTCCTATGATATGGTGTATTGTTTCAATTTCCTTTTTGCATCTCCGGCCTAAGTCCGATTCAACTCCATCTTTCAAGATGTACTTACGGTAATTGTTGGTCTTGATCACTTAGTCTTGGATGGTGATAAAGAACCCTTCAGTTTCAGGATGCAGTTCTCCATGTATTGGCCAGTTGCACGACGCTTGTATGTCGACAGGATCTCAGATTACTTCATGTACTAACCTTCAGTGCAAGGCCTTTTCTTTCCAACAAGTAAGCTTGGTTACATCTTCTTCTATGTCAAAGGTCTTATGTTCATCATTTAATGTTAGGGGAGTGTATTTATCTGCTTTGACTACTGCCTTGTAGTACTGTGATTCTTCTTGTTTTGAGAAGAAATACTGTCTTATATTGTGAACAATTTTGTTATGTAGGTTAAATATATCTACTAGTCCCCGTCCCCCATCTTTACTTTTCAGTGTAGTTCTTTCTACTGCTGCTTTTGGGTAATGAATTCTATGTCTTGTCATGGCACAATGGTTTTTGTTTGTATATCTTTCATTTCTGGTTGTATCCATCTCAGGGCACCGAAAGTATACGTTAAAAGTGGGACGGCATATGTGTTTATGACTTTGAATACATTTTTGGAAATTAATTTAGATTTGAGAATCGTGTCAATTCTTTTAAAGTATTTCTGCTTTTTTTCTTCATCTCTTTATGTTCATTGTTCTTCTTCTGATGTAATCCTAGATATTTGTATGTTTCCTCTTCACATATTGGTTCAATTTCAGGTAGTTGTTCTCCTTTCAATTCTAGTTACAATTTGTTCCCCCCTTTTTGTTGTTTGTGTTCTACATTTTTCTATGCCAAATTTCATTTTTATGTCATTAGAGAAATTACTTGTAAGTTCAATCAAATGTTTCAGTTGATTATCTGTGCTGCATAGAGTTTTACATCATCCATATACAGTAGATGAGATAGTGTGAATTCTTTTTCCCCATGCCTAATTTATATGCCTGTGTCTGTGGTGCTTAGAATTTTAGAGAGCGGGTTTAGGGCCATGCAGAACCACATAGGTCTTCCACATAGGTCTCCCTGGAATATGCCTCTGTTTATTTGGATGTACTTGGTTTCAATTTTTCTTTCATGTACGATGTTTTTTTTCACATTTGACCATTGTAGTCCTCAGAAAGTCTCTTAACATCGGATGGAATTTATATATCTGTAGGGTCTCTTGCAGCCAGCTATGCGGTACTGAATCACATGCTTTCTGGAAGTCAATATACGATGTATACTGATTCCTTTTCTGTTTTATTATCTGGTCTGTTACTTCCATGTCTACAATCATTTGACCTTTACTCCCTCTTGATTGTTTTATACACCCTTTTTGTTCTATTGCCAGAATTTCATTATTTTCTCAATGCTTGTTAATATGTTGACTACCACAGATGTGAAAATTTGTATATGGTTGGGAGACATGTAATTGTTCTATATTTGCTTGGATCTTTTGTATCGTCATCGTTAGCTTTCAGGTATGTTATTCCAATTGTCATAAAATCTGGCAACTCATTAGGGTTTCTTAGTGTTTTGCTAAAAGCTTGGGCTAAGTGTCTGTGTGTGCGAGTAGAGTGTTTGTAGTAGTAGTTATGAACGTTGTCAATACCGGCAGCTTTCCAGTTATGTGCCTTTCTAATGGTCTCCTCAATTTCTTCTACAGTTAGATCTTCCTATTCCATATTTTCTAGTTCTCGATTGTTGTCTTTTTCCTTCTTGATTCAGAGTGCTGTCTCATTATGTGTTACTCCTTCAGACTACATTTAGTTTTCAATGTCCTCTTTTGTTGGTATTCCATTCCCATTGTTACTTGCATGATTTAAGCTATTGTAGAATCGTTTTTCATTGCTTGTGAACTGATTGTTTTGCATGTTTCTTTATGTTGTTTCTTAGTATCTTTTGAGTCTCTTATTTAAAGCCGTCAGTTTTTGTTTGATTGTATTGTAGACTTCATTTATACTTTTGTTTCGCTCATGTCTTCCGTGCATTTGGTACTTTCTCCTTATTCTATTGACATGATTGTTTAGTCTACAGGACCTCTTACCCTCCCTGTAGCCTATTATTCTATTTAGAACAGCTCTTACATTCTCAATTCGCATTTCCAGACTTCTAATCCACGCAGGTTTTCTTCTTTTGTGCTTTTCTTTCTTCTTTTGTGCGTTTGTTCATAAGGTTTATGAAGATAGTTAAGCCTCTGGCACACAGGACACGGTCTGTCGCCAGCCGCCCGTCGTGATCTGGCGATACGTTTGCATGACGCAACATTGCATCGTCCCTGTCATACAGAAGGCCTTCTGTCGCAGCGACACCATCTCGACCGCGGCGGCAGGCGGTACAGTTGAACAAATTCACAAAATTATCGCGCGATCCTGGCGGTCTACATCAGTTCGTTGAGAAATTTGTTCAAGATGGGAGAAGAAACTGAACTGTTGATAGAAAATGTAAGTACGCGTATTTGTACGACACTTCTAACCAGTTGTACAGAAAAGGTGATAAAAAAAGGCAGATACATGGATCATGATTGCAGAAGAGCTGAACATTACTAGTAAGAACGAATATGTTTTTATTTCACCGTATTATTTCAGGTTTCACAATTTTATTTCACTAAATAATTTTATTAGGTTGTTATTATTTACTATAAGGTTCCTCATAAAAGTATTGAAAACAATACCCTACAGAAGATATGGCAAAATAATCAGCAAAAGTTTCGCGGACTTGGATTGCAGCATTGGTTGATCTTCGACTGGTGGCATATGTTTGTAACAGCGCTTGCATAGGCTCTGTAATTCCACTTTGATCATTATTTGGGTGCACCCAGTATCGTCTCTTTTTTCTTCCGGTACACAGTAGTGCTAAAAGAACCAGGAAATGCTCTTCGTCAGAACTACTCATTATTCAATAAAATCTAGTCGGTTTTTCTCATCGCTCTTTGACATCCCGCCACGCTGGTTCGTTTTTAAGGGTACTGAATAAACATCCCAGTCGTGCTCTTTTCCTACGAATTTGGAGAAGTTCTATTTTTATGTAATTATTCGCATTATTGCCCATGTTTATAAATTTAATCGCTTTTTTCTGAAATTTTTCTAATTCTTCTATTTGATATTTTCTATAAGGATCCCATCCTGCCGATGTGTATTCCAGAAGAGGCCTAACAAGGGTTGTGTATACTAACTCTTTTGTTGTCCGATTACTCCCTTTCTTTAAAATTCGTTTAATGAAATTTAGAGACTTCCAAGCTTTTTGTACAACACTGTTAACCTGATCAGACCTCTCTAAGTTATTCTTAAACATGATACCCAAATATTTGCAAGAGTTTACCTCCGGTATTGGATATGAACTGATTTCATAGGACCAATTTTGCCTTAAGCGGGAACGTGTGAAACATGTAGCTTTACTCTTCTCTGAATTTATTTTCATTTGATTTATAGTTACCCATTTGTGGATTTCGTCAAGGTCTCGTTGCAATGTTATCCGGTTATCCGAGTTGTTCGGTAAATTATACAGTAATCTACAATTTGAAATTATTTTCTCAGGCAGGTCGTTGATAAATGCTATAAATAGTAAAGGTTCGAGAACGCTGCCTTGTGCCACTCCTGATGTAACGTCTACTTCTTCCGATAATATTTCCGAAACCCTAACCCTTTGCTTCCGATTACGTAGAAATTCACGGATCCACCCTACCACCCTTTTATCTATGCCAGTATTGCATATTTTCTGAATTAATAAATTATGAGGTACTAAATTAAACGCTTTAGAAAATTCTATGACGACTGCATCTATGTTCTGTCCCTTGTCTAACATGTCTGCGATGTCCTGACATAACGATAGTTTTTGGCTTTCGCGCGAGTACCCCGGTCGGAACCCATGTTGTTTGTCATGTAATAGCGCCGTTTTACTCCACTATTCTCTTAAATAATTTGCTATTAAGAGTTCCATTATCTTACATACAACCAATGTTAAGCTCACGGGTCTGTAATTTGATACTGAAGTTTTACTATCTATTTGTGTATCGGAACTATGATCGCATTCTTCCTGTCTTGTGGTATTTGCGAATTATTAATTGAGATTTCAAAAATGCGAGTTTGATATGATACTTTGGCTTCCCCTCCTAACTTTAAAATATCTGTGGTAATCCCGTTTGACCCTATCGATTTTTTATTCTTTAAGTTTCTTAGACGTTTTCTCATATGACCCACCTTGACTCTAAAGGAATTATATTCCATTCTAATGTTGTGACTTCAGACATCACTAAACACTGAGGCGAAGTATTTATTGAGTAGATTAGCTTTCTCTTCAGGTTTGTATACTTTTGAATTGTTATTTTCCGAATATTTTAAGAAAGGCACTTCTTTCCTTCCCCTAAGGTTTCTGGCATATCAGTAAAACCTCTGTTTACCGTCCTTTTCCCTGCTTGAAATACCACTAAGAAACTTATTTCGAGCTAAGATTTTCTCCTTTTTTAATTCTTTAGATAAACTTTTGAATTTACTTTGTAGTGTTACGTTGCCTTGCGTTGCGCCCCAACCCTTCTTGCTTTTCTTTTAAGTTTCCTAATTTTTTGGGTGTAATATTTTGGATCTGAGTTCAATTTAATTGTTTTGATTGGAACGAATAGTTTTGATGCGTCCATGATTCACAATTTAAATATATAAATTTCTCCATATTTCTTCAGTGTTCTTCCCTTCTAACGACCACTTATTGTAATTAAAATATAAATATTATTGAATTGCATTTACGTTCGCTTTTATGTATAGAAATATTTTCCTAGTAACTGTAGACTTTTGTTTTAAGTGAGTTACCCATTGTAATTCTAGTAAAACTGCTATGTGGTTACTTATACCTGGTATTACCGCGGATGAGAGAAATAAATCATCGGCCTTACGGGGAAATATCCAGTAAAAGGAAGCTTCTCACTTAGTTGGCGCTGGTGTTACCTGTGTTAACCACCCCCTCCCATACCATGTTGTTCACTAATAACTGTGCAACAACTCTCGCATCAACTTTTCCTTCTTATCTTACTTCTGGAAAGTTTGGGTCTCCTCCGATTACTACATGACTCCTAAATCTATTATCGTTAAGGATGAGTTCCTTAATTTTCTTAAGTATTCCAGTATGGTTTGTCAGTGTAACATCACACCTCAAGCCCTGATGCGATGTTAGTATTTCTTTGGTAGAAGCGGGATCCACATAAATACTACAATCCCTATTGTAGTTTTCTTCGCTGCCACAAGCCCAGTTTCCCAGGCAATCAAACACACATGTAATAACAATAAATAATGATTTAATACAAATTAACTAGAAATCTGAATTTACAAACGGAGACAAACTCCCAAAATCATTAATACATCTAATAATCTGTTATTACACAAGTAATGCTATCGGAAAGCATTAATTACACTTGGTTAAATTTAGTTGAAGACAACTAAATAGTAAAAACCCTCAGATTATCTGAACCTTCCAAATTATGTTTTCCCCAACAACTGATACAAGTTACGACCCTCGCAACTAGTAATGACTTCATTGAGACTACCGCAGCAGCCTAACAAACATCTGGTCTCCAAGACCTAGTCTAGCCCCGTAACATCTGTGCAGGCGAACTTTCCTCCCACGTAAGAGTCTCTGAGGATCTTCACTCCTCCCAATATATACAGTACAAGAAGTCACGTGATCAGCAAATAACCACGCCTTCGCCACCACTGTGCAAACACTCCTTTTGGGTCACCCCTTCGGCTTCTAGGAACGCAGAGACTGCGCCATAGAGAACGAACCGCCATGGGCGTCATCTAGGCGCCCGCAAGCACCCTTTTTCAAGGTATCTCATTGCTCTTCACTCACATCCGTCTTATAATTCTGCTTTTCTGAGGTACACCGAAATTCCAGTGGGTCAACGTCACAGGCATCATTCTCCGAATACATTTGTACCTTCCTTAAAAGTGAAAGGTGTTCGTTCAAATAATACCTCAATAACTGAAGAGGCTTAGGGTGGGTCCCAAGTTCATCGCACTTCCGTCTTAGCGCCATTTATTGAAAGTATGTTAACAGCATCCGGCTTGGAAAATGCAAAGAAATATTAATATTTCACAAATTGATGTAATGTCTTGGCGCCGACGTTAGTCAGTCTCTTGTGCAACTTTCCCAAATTCTTTAAAATAACCTGCCTCGACTGGTTGCACCTCGGCGATTTAAGTGCAATCCGTTGCGTACAAAAGTCCCTTGTACTTAACCAGTAATTTGGATCCACAGTCTTTACGCCCAACATTTCCGCTACAGTTTCAAATGACTTGGAAATATTTGAAATTCGTCTCCAATGAGTGCCTCTTCTCATTAGCACGCTGCTAAGATATATATTAGGGTTAACGAATTTTTTCTTCGTCGCAAGAGTTAAGTTATACATCTCCCCCATAATATAATCATTGTTGAGAGTCATGTCATTTGTCCCTACGTGAATGATAACTGTTTTTGGATTTCCCATTTCTCTATTTTCAATGACTTGCCGCAATTGCTGAATCCGAATTCCCGGAAAACACTTCACATCCATCTTTTCGTCTTCCTCTCCCGCGTGTCTGACAATAAAATCACCGAGTACTAAGTAATTAATTTGTTCTAAGCTCTTAATTTGTTCATTGAGTTTCTGTTCCGAGTTGCCCTCTTCATTCTCTATTTCGTTTCCATCTCTGACTTTCAATAGTTTTCTCAATTTTACATTTTCTCGTTGGAGCTCATCAATTTACTTGCTAGCGATTTGCAAATTTTTCCCCAACATTTGAATCTTCTCCCGGTGCGATATTTCTCTATTTATGATGCACTTATCACATTTCCACTTTTCCGAAGTCCGCAACTTGTCTTTTCACGCTGCCACAGCTGTAGTGAAACTGTGTGCACAGCTGTGCATAGTAGTGTATGTACGGATATTGTATGTACGGTGCCGCAGCTACTGCACATTATCAAAAGCGTGGTTTCGCTGTGAGTCGTGCCATCAGGACAAGGATTCGCCTCGATTCCACCAATTAATGGCAATACTGTCACATTACCGCACTTAAACCACTCGTTGCCATTAGCATGTCTTCTTTTCTTCCATCTTCCAGACCCTGTTTCTTCATATTACATAAGCATGCGGTCCATGTCCCCAACCGCGCCCGGTAGCTTTCTAGAGAGCAGCCCATCGCCTAATCATTTTACCTACAGCTTCACTCAAGCACATCTGCACCCAACGACGGTCACTAAGGAACTGTGTTGAGAACTACTAATCGGTCAGAGAGACTGCGATGAGCGGACAGTTGACCACATAGTCTGAGAGTGAGTGGGTGTGAGACAGATGGTGTCAGAGACACCGCAACGTGCCGCTCGAGACCGCTGGAAGCAATAGTATAGGACCACTGACAGTATAGAACTGACGATGTGAGACACTAGGTAAAGTATGGTATTCGGAATTTAATTTATTTCATCTTTGTTTGAATCGACTTTTTTGTCTATTACAAAGCATTACTTTATTTCGCCATGTTGTAGTTTATCCAGTAAAATCATCTAGAAATTTCATTAATTTTCAAAGATCGATATGTTAAGATATGACTGACAAAATTGTTTATATATTTCGTTGAGACTTTTGACTAGTTCACCACCGTAATTCCGTGAAATTTTTTATGTTGTAAAGCACATTTTATAAGCTTCAATTACATTAAAAATTGACAAGATTTACCTATTCGGGTTTTATTCAGCTTTGTAAGTATAACTATGGTTGGCATTAAGCATTTGTAGGTAAATTTTTCCAAATACAATGCATAAAGAAAGAAAAACAATAGTCAGTTTCACGAAAATGACACTAATTGAGTCAGCAACGGGGGTGACAAAAAGAACCAGGAAACGGAATTTAAATTTTACCATGCAATTATTTTCAAGGTGAACAGTACCTACATTCCAAGTTAAAATAGGTTTTATTTGATGTGATAATTTTACTTTATATGAAGAAAAGTGAAATATGAGCGTTGTGTGTGTCGCAGGTATCCGGTTCCTTACATTAGGTCAACGGGAACCCCATCCATTCAGTGCCATTCACCATTGGTCATAAAAATGTCAACGGTGTTCGAATTGTCGACAAGGATCCAAGAGGATTTCATTGGAGGTATATGATAAGTTCCAGCAATCTCCTGAACGTCCCTCCAAGCCTCGTCCAGTGTAGGGTTTCAATACATTTAAATAGTATTTTTAGAAGCGGCGGTTTGCCGTATACGTGTGTATAACAGCGACCATTGTCAGGAATAATATTTTATCCATATTTTTTTTCATAAATCATAGACATTAAGTGACGTTCTACCAATCGAAATGTTTTTGAATATTGTGTTATTTTCTCCAGATTCTATTATTTCTAATTTCACGCGTCTTAGAATCATCAAATCAGAAATCTCTCGACACAGGATGTCTAAAAACGGCTCTGTGAACTAAAAATACCTCTGAAATATATCGACATAGGCGAAGAAACTCAAACTTCCTCCGACGAAGTGTTAATTTCAACCTTTTGCAGATAATTATTTTCAATTTTTGAATAGTTTGAAATTTCAGCAAGCTGGATCCAACCATTAAACCAACCGTGCATTGCCAAGAAACTTCCATTTCCATCCGGTAAACATTCATATAATAGTAATTAATTAAGTTTTAAGACTTTGTATTGATAACTCTAATTATTCAATATTATTTTAAAGTGATTTATTGTAATGAAAAATATAACTAACCGTAAAATACTGTGTAGCGATTGAGAACATAGCCATATTGAACTAAGTCAGTCAGGCGCAACGTCACCTGAGCTATCAACTCACTCATAGACAACAGAATATTCAAAACCTTAGGGTACAGAAATATTATGATTCGTTTAAGTATGATTTTATTATTATAATGCGTTCACCGCACGCCAAGACTTTCTCATAAAATGGACAACTCAATCTTAGTTTTTAATGGAATTGAACAGAAGTAAAAGTTTTCAGCCAATTCTGGAATGGTCTATTTTTGGAAGATTATGAAAAGAATGATCCGTCTGTATTTCACGTTATAACCTCCTAAAGATAACGGTAACGAGCCCTAGTGAGGTTGGACTCTACGTGGGCTTACTTACCAGACACTTTTGAAGAAAATGAATTTGTGACTTTCAGCGCGCTAAATCAGTCATTTACCTCACTCTGCAAATAAACTAAATTCTGTAACTTTACAATATTTTCGGCAACGGCCTAATACCATATATAGTTGATAGCTTAATATGTTGTATCCATTGCAACTAACTACAATAAAGGGATGCATAAATTCAGTATTATCCCCTTCATTATCTCTGTAATGGTTATTGCAGCACAAAAATGTAAAGAACCGTTTTTGCTAAGAATTTAATGTAGATTAATATAATATACCAGAAACTTTTAGCTAGACCTCATAGTTTTCGAAATATTTGGAAAAAAAAACTGCTGAGAAAGACAATTTCACCCATTTTCTACCCCCCTCATCGAAACCCGACGCGCTACGTTGTGCAACTTTTTGTCACATGCTACGGGGAGAGTGTTAAACAATTTGACATAAGTAGAACTTTTCTTCTTATGTGTATCTTGGCATTGCGCATTCCGGGTTTCTTCGTGTATGTTTGGATTTTGTGATTTTTTGAGGTAATTGTACTCTGCTAAGACACGTCGTGAAACATATTCGGATGACACGCGTTCAGACATGATCTATAATACCAGTTCCAAGTAAGAACTGGTAGTACGCGTACGTCACAGAGGGTCATATTACCATTATCTTAGCCACATGAACTGAAACATTAAAGTGAAACAATAAATTTTCTGACCCCGCCGGGAATCGAACCCGGGGGTTCTCCGTAGAAACAGAGCACATTGAGCTACCGAGACTATATATTATAATGAATAATAATTTCATGGTCAAAATAACTGTTACTTATATTTAAAGTTGCTATTTTCAAGTGATTTCGAGAAATTTCAAGGAAATGGTGAAATAATAATATTTTTATCCCCTCCATATCTCTGTAACCGTTGATCGCAGTACAAAAATGTATAGAACTATTTGTATTGAAAATTTTATGTATATTATTGTAATATACCCCAAAAAGTTTGCTGGACCTAATAGTTTTAGAGATATTTGTGAAAAACTGTTGAAAGGAATAATTTCACCTCTTTTTCACCCCACCCAAACCCGACGCTCTATTTGCTGTGACTTTTTTGCACTAAGAGGAAGGTTTAGAGCAATTTGGCTTAGGTTAGAACTTTTCTCTTTGAATGTTTGGGTTTGGTTGTCTTTTGGGCTAATTGTACTATGCTGCTAGATGAAAAGGCGATCTGTGCACTGATGGCACTGGAAGTTTCCGACGCAGATGTAATTGGAGGTCTGTTTTCTTCTATAATTCTATTTTATTTCATTTTTGTCTTATTGTGATAACTGCATTTTTTATGCAATTTAATATATTTATATAATGACCAAATGTTACTCTCCGGTCATAAGTCGGAGTAGCTTGCCAGTGGACACTCGCAGACATTTTCGAGTCACCGAATCAGTGTAGAACGTGGAATTTATACCAGATTAGAGAAAGTCAGACAATGATATGCTTTCAAGTTGAAGTACGCGCTATTTGAACATTTTTTTATTTTATTGAAAATGGTTCGTTTAGTTTCAGACGAAATGTAAATTTATTCTGAATAACTCTGAACGTTTTCACTTTCTTCAATGACTCAACGACGGAAGGAAAGAAATATGCGTAAAGTTGTACCGTTGAAATTCAGAGACTTTATTCAGAGCAGTAATTAATTGTAAGAATTTTGTAAATAATTCTTAGTTTAATTTGGGTTCTTTTATGATGTTGAGAGGTTTCTCGTGTATGTTTTTGTAAACTTGTCAAGGAATGATGTTCAGTTTTGTAAATTTTCTGAGGATAGTTTAATGATGTTGGACGCTTTAGCCAGTCAACTCCTCAATCTTAAATGTTAGTTTTAAACTCCTTACGGAAGCAACCATTCGAGACCCACATTTATTCCATATTTGGACTGCATTTATTTCATGCTTCTTGTTCTATGATATTTGAGGGTAAAATTTTTCTAAAACTTAGGACTATATTTTTAGTGTGCGGTGTTCCTTCGTACACCCGGCCGATTCCGATTAGGGGCAAAACTTGCTGCGCTAGTCAACGTCACACCCAAACGGGGTCTTCGGATTGGCAATTGCGAGAAAGAAGAGGGGCATCGCAATATATACTGACATCTCATATTTGGCTTCAAATACGTGCGAGTGACGTCGCCAGCCAATGGAAATCTATTCCGCTCTGGTGGTCAGAGCGTATGGCTATGTAAAGTGAACCCTACCCCCCACTCTTTAAAAAGCTTACCTCACGAGAGAAACAAGTGGATATAAGGACTTTTCTAGAAGAGCGCGGGTTGTTAAGTTCTTGTTCTCAGTCTGTTAGGAGAACGCGAGATATTAACTTCTCAATACGATAGTATGTGATTCTATTGGGAAAGTAGTTGCGAGAACAACTCGTTATTGAACTTTCTTTCGAGTAGAAACTATGAATTGTTAGAAAGTCATATGCTTTCGAGTAATACGATATGAAGAAAACTTTATTTCATCATTCTTCGTAATTACTGAGGGTCAGTTGAATCGAGGCATCACTAGTGCGAACAGTTTCCGAAGAAGTCCGAACATCCTGGTACGAGGTCAACGCTTCAACATCAAGACGTAAAGGCATTATGAAGGATTATAGGACAAGAAGATACTGTAACTAGAGTAGAGGATGTTTGTAATGAATAAGTTATCTAATTTGCAAAGTGGTAATTATTGGTCAATGTAAGGTTTGTGATACCAATGTGGTATTTGTGTTTTTGTAATAAATTGTTGTTTGTTGTTCCAAAAGACTGTTGATCCTTTTCATTAATTTATTTTAAGCCTGTAAGTGCAAAAGAAATCATTCAGGTTTATGACGCTCAACTTTTTATTTTCATGAATATAAGGATAATAGTAAATGCTTCACATACTCGTTGAAGAGTTGGTAGGAGCTAAGAGTGTGAGCGAATGACTTGCTGATCGTAATATGAGCTAGTACGGAGGAGCGCACGAGTAAGGCAGGTCAGTTCGGGGCACAATACGTATCGACGTAAAAGTTATGAGAGCTGATCGAGCACATTGATATGAACAAAAATTCATTAAGGTACACGTGTAGAAATGTGTACGGAAGGAGATATCCTGTACTATTATGCGAGCAATAATTGTATGTACCTAAATACTTACGTATTTGTCAAAAACTTTCTCGAGAACGGCTCTAACAATTTTAATGAAAATCACAGATTAGATGTATTTTGGTATGAAAATGTGATATAACATGTTCTCTTTTCTTTGAATAACAATTTTAACAGCTGTCTAATACTAGCATTGTTATAACACCAAATCGTTCTTCCTTCCACATAGGACTTGATGATCTAGGGGTAATGTGCGTGTGTCATATGCGGAAGGTCGGGGTTTCGGATTCCCAAGAGTGGACGTTTTACTTATTTTTGTCGATCATATGAAAATTCTGTATATACATTCACTTTCTTTTAAACATTACTACTAATAATAAATAGCTGCTGAGTAACTAAAATGCGAATGAAACTACTAAGTCTTTTGCTCAACTGCAAGAAGAATTTTTCTTTCAGTTAAAAAATACGAGTTTCCATCTCACATTTTCTTTCAATCATTATGATTTTTTTATTTGTAGCAATCCAATAAATAAGAGTTATATATAAGTTAAGAATTTGAAAACTCAGATTCGCCACCAACAGCACACTAAGCTGACTGAACCGGCGTTTTTCGTGACATCTGACATAAAATTTGTCCTTCAACAATAACGATTAAAATGTTAAAGACACGAAGAAAGTATAATTAGGCAGTTCATGTTGACACAAAATAATGAAAATATAACTTCCTCGGCGGGGAATTAAATCTGGACTTCATAAGCATATATGAGACGTTGATCCCTATAACACGAACAAATATTGATAAACTTTTAACTTATTATTAACAATTTAATGAAATTACCGCTCATAATATTTTCAAGTCTAAAACATTATGAAGTAAACACTATTCATTTGACACGTCTACTTTTGATTTAATGTAACAAAATCACATTGAATGAAAGTTAGCTCTACTAACAAAATATGAACCAGCGAATTCATGTAGAGTAGTAATTCGCGAAGAAATAAGTGGACTGTAAGTTTCTTCGAAGTTAAAATGTGTTCGTAGAGCTGTTCAATTCAAAAATAAAATTCAGTATGGAATTGAAAAACAAAATTCAACTACCTTATTAAAAACACAAAAATTAAAACACAAAGAATACGATTGTAGTCCAGTCTTTCTTTTCAACCCTCGATGGAAAATGAACACGCGTGAAGAGAATTTTATTTCAACGTTGACCTTTTTCTCGGTTATGTGCGAAGTGGCTGGTGTGGGCGGCAGCTTGCGAAGGTAAGATTCTGCTGACACGAGTAAAACTCTGTAGACAAGAAGAGTCTGTAGAAATGTGTCCCTATTCCAAATGTACTCAACCCATATTCTCAAGTTTGGTTCGGATTCGTTGATTATTTTGTGTGTCATAGAAAACAAAAATCGATCACATACATTACCGTAATGATCTGAAGAGATCTCGATTTATTTTTCAGACTTTCATTATACTTCCCTTATACCTGTGTATAATTCGAAAGTAAATACCTGAAGAGTAAGTGATTACCAATTAGAGACAAAATACCTTCTTTCAACTGAAGACTGATCGGTGTCGTAGGGGCGGCGAATACTTTCTCACGGAAGTCACCAAGTAGTCAACACTCATTATCTCATAATTAAATATGTATGTCGAATAGAAATGTCTAATATTATAAATAGGGTGGATTACTATGAATCGATAATTTTCAGTTGTTTACGAATGTGTGAATAAATGAGGCAAGTACAATTTAATACATATGGTTACTCTCTGTGTGTGTTCTATTGAGTAAATACAGCGTGTTAATTCCATAAAATTTAAGAATTACTCATTAAACCCGGACACAAAAAAATCTTATATGGGTAACATAAACTGCAGTTACCTAATTAGCAAAATAGTTACGTATGGAATTATCATTTGTTATATTAATGGTTACACAGCAGTGTAAGTGAGCAAGTAAATCATGGTTTGAATATCTTTACGAAAAAAATTTCGTTTAATTCATTTTGTCAGGACCGTTATGTGCATGGTTATACATCGGTACTATATTAAAAGATTTTACGACTTATTGAAAATCGTATGAATATGTTTTGAGTCATCCGAGCGTGGGTCCGTCACACAGATATTAACGGTATAAAGACAGGGTAAGTGCTCTATCAACCGTCCTATTATTTACGTGGAGTTCTGGAACATTGTAATGTATG
>NNCF01129322.1:104907-116078 GCA_002313205.1 Laupala kohalensis
GGTTCGATCCCCGGTCTCGTCTCCCATTTTCATTCGACGTAACATGTTTAATCTGTTTGTTACCTAGCGGTGAGGTTCACCGCAATCTAAGAGATTTCTATTTCTCTTATTTGTTTTATTTTCTATTTTTCATTTATTTTAAAACTTTTAAATATATTTTACGGAAATCTCGAAAGTAGTACGACACTAGTAATGAAAACTTTAAACGATAGTAAAAAATAGAAAAAGAAACATATAAAAGTCGCTCACATATTGGACGTAACAGTTTTCGTGACTGATATAACAATATATTCCAGTAATATTGTAAGAAAAATTGTCTTTTGGGTAAAATTTCGAAATTTTTGTGAAGATGCACCGCGCACTAACGTTTTGTAACCAGTGGTGGTGGCGTGGGGTGGGGGATATGAGGGCTCCACAGTGGTAAGAAAATTAAAATAAAATATAAAAATTAACAAATTTCACAAGTTTCTCGACTTGATAGAAAATGAAAAACTATTCACTATTGTCGTAAATGTAGTTCAAGATAAACTGAGTAGAAACTAATTTTCATAAACAGCTTTGTATTCTACATATGATTTAACAAGTAAGGTATACATTTATACAATTTGTTGTTACTAATATAATGTGAGACAGGAAGTCAAGTTTCGTGGGTACGCGTAGATTGGGTTGTTCGCTACTCCGACTCAGTCATCGCAACAGAAGCGTCGGAAATATCAATGTAGGGACTCTAAGAATTCTCTTTTGTGTTTCTTTTACTGGCAAAGAAGGAAATCAGGTAACATAGGAATGGCACTAAGAAATTACAATGACAGATATCTCAATAAACCATTACGAAGATTTTTGAGAGACATTATAAATAGTAACAATATGAAATAAAATAAATTATGGTTTGTGCTGACCGTGATATAGTAGTTCATTTAATATATATGAAATGAGTGGGTATAATTATATAATTCACGATACCAGTTTTTTTTAAAGAGTGGTGCCCCATGAAAAATCTTGGCGGAGGCTCTCCCGAATCCTTACCATAGCCACTGCGGAAAACGTATTAATCGAGAACGTTTTAAACGTGAATTGTAACATACTGTATGTTTCGTATAGAAATGTTCCAGGGAGCGACAAAGTGTAAAGTCATATACGGGAAAAGTGCACAAGTTACTACGGTGACAAGGAACGCGCACCATCTTTGGTTAATACTTAGTGACACGTGTTGGGTAATCAAATGAGGGAGAAGAGAAATGTTGAGATGAGAATGACGTAGCTGAGGTCGTAAGTCTCTGATGTAGTTGTATTTTGCGTGGGACACTCCTGGCTTGTGGCTGGCACCACCTCCACGGTCGTACATGGCAGACCGCAGGTGCATTAGTGCTAATGACCTTAGAGTGGCAACGCAACGTGAAGCTATGAAGCAGAGCAAGGACGTTTGTTGAGCAGAGTATGGCTCCAAAGGTGTTCAAAGTTTAGAACCCGTCGTTTCCGAAGGGACAGGGTCCCAAGAAGTTGTCGCGTAATGCCCCCATTGAAAGCTAACGCGGGGCTCCATCTCAATGCTCTTGTCCTTGTCTCAAGTACCCTGCACGGCGTAGTGTGTTGCTCCGAGCACATCCCGGAATATTAAATGCACGAAGATAAAACTGTTGAATTATCATCTTAATACGGACTCCAGGTATGAGGTACAATCAAATTAATTTTATTACTTATTATACCCACACACAATGGCCAATTGCAACTCCATACATAATTCAAGGTTTAACCTTGTTCTCAATTTTTGTCTCCAGTTGCGGGAAATTTACTGGATTTTGAGTTATACGACATGTGACAGCGCGCTCACCAACCTACTAATTACGAAGAAAATGGACGACATAGGGATGATTTATTCATACGTTTGTGCACGAACAGCATTTTCAGTTTCAAGCCACAATTCATGCTAATGTCCTATGAAATGAAGTGGGTGTGACCATGCAATTCTTTAAAACCCGCCAGCGTCATATAACACACCACATAGCAGTACCACTACCAGCAGAACTCACTTATAGGCGAAAACTTCGCGAAATCTTGAACCCAAGCTATGAGAAGTTAAATGGCGAAAATATGTGATGAAGAGCTAAAAATAATCAGATAAATAATTACAGTATACTAGAAATAGGTCCGTAGATACAATAGATGTTCTCGTTTCTTCTTGAGAAAGTGACTCATCAATTTTGTACTATTCAGTAAATTTATTATCAGCAACTAATGAGATACCAATGGGAAGATAATCGAAATTCGCTGTTTCCTAAATTGGCGCGCCAAACATCTAATTTACAGGGTTCATTAGAGGTAAATTGTCATTTTGCATGCCTATCTGGTGTGAGAGTAATCTGTGTACCACAGAAATAGCAACTAAAAGTCACTAAACCAGAAGCTCTAATAGTCAAGAACACAACAAATTGCTCCAATGGATCTTTTTCCGAAAATGAGACATTTTGGAGAACAGGAATACCATTTTTCCAACTGTTTTTTACCTAACCCCTTACTTACAGGAATAGATGTATATTCCCCAAAATTCATTTAGTTTCTCGAAAAATATTATATAACCCGTTTATTGTTGGCAAAGGACTTAGTGAGCAGTCCGAAGGACTAGGAGTTTCAATAATGTGTTATGAAATTAAATTAAATTCTACTTTATTGCTTTATTTTGAACGAAAATAAAGAATATGATAACGACAAATAATAAAAGTTAAATTGTTCTTAACAGTACTTAATAGGCAGTCATTTTGATCCGGTCATTATTATTTATTTCATGTCAGAACTATAATATAGACCTCAACTATCATAAAAATATTCATTAAATTACAAGCGTAAAAAAATCATTCTTTGTCCTGAATTCTGCCCATCAACCTTGTGGAGTAATAAGCATTTCTATTTTATTTGGAGTGTTCTTTATTAGTCACGTGTACAGTAATCGTGTGTACAGGCGCGCGCGGCGGATGGTAAACACTAACTGCCGTCCTTTCACACGAGCACCTTGAGACTCCTTAAACAAACTATCTCAACAGCCTTCGGAATTGTTCGGAACACTTCGGTTCTGAATCTTTGAAGGATTCAAGGGCAGGATTCGTTCGTGGAGTTGAATGCTGAAGCCATACTGAGCATAGCTTAACGTTGGACGTCAAGAATTCCCCGTGCTCGCCGTCGGTATCCTTCCGAAGTACTTCAACTTCCCATTCCCTCATTCTACCCTTAACTATCCATTTTCAACTTCATCATCTCATCCTTCTTACCCATAAGACTGTCATAACCCCAATCAATTTATCCTTTCATCCCCACCTACTTTCTACATCTACTTCCAATTTACCCCAATAATGAGTGCCGAAGTCGCCGGTCTCCGGTGGATATAGCACTCGTATTCTATGTTAGAAGGACTTGTGACCTTTAAAGCCGTGCAGCCCATCTACGATGAGCACCATTCCGGTGCAGGCGCGGACAAATGTTACCACACCATCGAGGAGCCAAGACGACGATGTCATTTTCGAACCCGGCCTCCGTAGAGTGCGGATCGCTCCGTGTTTCCCGCGTTTTCGGTGTGATTCACTGCCGTCCTGTCTTTTGACTGGCTTTTGTTCTCCGACCACGTGGTCACGCGGCGCGCGGTTTGAACCTTCGGGAGCGAACTTGCGCGCACAGTTGCCATTTTTACTGTAACCTGTGGCCGAGGCAACCCGTGTATATGCGCTCGTCGATAATAAATGCTAGTGAAATGGTTCGACATTTATTTAGTGAAGTAACATGAACATGAGCACTGTAGTCCAGTCTGACGAAAGCATATTATATTGTTTTTATTTCAATTTTTCAATGAAGATTTTAAACAAATTACACTGATTATTTATTAAATTGTTTCTACAGTATATTTCACTCATTAAAGCTTCTCCATCTGTCAGTATCCTTAATTTTAATTAATAATAATTATTAATCTATTTTTAATTAATAAGTCAAATTACAGATCTTCTTGTTCTGGTCAACAATCCAGAACTCTTGCTGCATTTTCAAATGAAGAAGATAAATATGAATTCTTATATCACCATAAGTATAATTTCAACTCCTAAAAGCCTCAACTTATAGCAATTATTGACCTTCAGTAATATTGTCTAACTCTTTTGAGCCCAAATATTTTTAAATAGAGGGTTGCGAATGTTGATGGTCAAGTCTTCCCCTACATTTCTTGAACGAGAGTGGTTCCAGATCAAAATACATTATATTAAAAAAATTATTGATTTACTCTTTTCTAGAAAAAATACACTTTCAATAGCATAGCAATGTATCCTACAATTTTGTTTTTTGTAAATAAAAAATATTGTCCACTCACAAGTTCGAAAAATGAAATATATATTTAAGGAATATACATATTTATAAGTAAAAAAGTATGAGTAAAAAAGAAAAAAATAATTACAGTATATAAATTATTTTTTTCATGTACTGTTCATCAGTGGAGGCATTTTTATCCTTTATTCACTCATAAATTTTCTTTTCGAAAATTTTAATCTTTGTTTACGAGACTTTTTAGGTCATCTGGTGAATCATTTAAATTCTTATAGCAGTGATTGCACTTATTTTGCAAATATTCATGTCTACAGCAGAAGCTCTATTGATCTTTAGTAAAAAGATCATATTTATTAGTTTTTCTAACTGAATTAGAATACATTACTTTTAAATTACAATAACACGGGGACTCTTACATGAAAATATAATTAATAGTAAGACACCACCTTCCTCTTTGTTAATACAAAATTCAATACATAACTGAAATTCCTTCAGAGGTGTTTATTAGTACTCAATGCAACTCTACATGCTATAATTCCATATTTTACATCACCATAAAATGAAGTATTATGTTATAGTTATAAGGAACGCTTTAAGCTCATCATGGTTTCAGCATTCCCCTCTACGAACGAATCCAGCCTCTTAATCCTCAACTATTCTTAATCCTTCGAAGATTCACAACCGAAGTGTTCCGAGCATTTCAGTAAGACTGTTGGGCAGGGTTGGCAATATTCTTATTCTTATGAATAAAAGATGATAAATTCAAAAATCATTCATTATTCTTCGTAGAAAAAATATTAATAAAAATTTATTCTTTATTTGTTCAAATTTGAATGACGAAAATCAAGTTCTTTCATTTCGATATACATGAATGACGAATAAAAAGTTATTCTTTCATTCGACAAATCTTGAATGATGGATAAAATATTTTTTATTCGTTTAACTTTAAATGAGTAACAGGGAATTCTTTCATTCGACATACACAAATGACGAATAAAAAGTCATTTGTATAATCGACAGACTTTAAATTATATTTGTATTCGTCTAATTTTGAATGACGAATAACAAGTTATGCTTTCAATGACATAAATAAATGACGAGTAAAATGATAATCTTTTATCCAAGCAATACTGATTAACGAATAACAAGTTATTTTTTTATTTGGCCCATAAACAAATTATGATTTATTCTTTCATTCTAAAAAATTAAAAAGATAATTTAAATTCCACTTTTTTGTTCTTGGACGAATAAATTACGAATACGGTTATACCTTTCTTTGCTATAACGAATAACTAAGTCGACTGCGAATTGTGGTTGTACAGTTCATAACAAGAATTTATTTATTATCTTAATTACAAAATACATACAAAATTAAGAAAAATTATATTGTGCAGTAAATGTTGATATTCTTAAGGTTAATTGAGGATTTATCTTAAAATAAAATATAACTGGAAGTACTTTATTGAATAATTTATTACTTGAATGTGTTAATGTAGGTTTTACTTTTTAACGATCAAACCCATATAAAGAACACAGTTTTAGAGTTAACTTTAGTATTTTAGTAACATATAATACTCACAACACACATGAGCATGTAGCAAGTATATTCACAATATATCTATGAACCACTGTTCACGTAAAAATGTACATGTTTCCATCGAGAGAGATGTAGAATTACACTCTCTGCCTCAATGCAACTCTGCGGCAACCAGAGGCAATGCCAGAGCAAATCCCATGTTCTGTACCATTACGCACTTCCTCTTTGCAAGTCACAATCGGAACTCAAAAGATTACAACTGTAACCAATCTTAGATACATTATTACACTACGCTTTAATCTTAATCATTAGATCAATATACAATGCCTTGGCCAGTTATTTCGTCAGTTATTATATCTCTGGGTTCCGTTTTGTCATCAGCTTCGCTCGACACAGTGCGTTTGGTTCACACCACGCCTTCAGATTCTTTGTACGAAACAATCTGCTAATTTCTTATTTACACACACATATATACACAAAAGAAGTTTTGAAAGATAGTATTACAAATTAACAAAATTAAGAAGCAGCAAAGGTATGCAAAAGAGCGTAACCGAATATGATGAGTGAAGAGTCTCGTAATGTCTACCAAGATAGAAACGGGACAATAAAAATAGACTCTGTACATATAAATACATTCCCACGACACTATATAATTGATATTATTACTTTTTTTAATATCCACATAATGCTTGAAAAACATTTACAGAGTAACAGAGTTCTGTTTAAAACTATTTATTCCTTGCAGTACAAAAAGTATAACCCCTTGTGTTATCAATTGTAAGAAGAATAAAAATACCAAAATAATAGAATATTTCGTAATTTTGTATTTATTGCCAAAAATCCCGATCTTCCGTCTGACCGTGATGGAACTGAGAAATTGGGATGGTAAAGTGGTAGGATACTTGGTTTCAGATCATTAATTATCTCGAATGTGTGAGAGAAACACATCCGATTGAACAGAGATTTAACCCATGATTTAGAATTCAGAGGAATTGTGGAAAATACGACGCTACCACTAGACCACTGATGTCAGTAATGTTACTTTCTGATATACGTAGTATATAAAAACGTTCACGATTAGAAATCGAAAGCTAGATTTCGACGGAAATATCCGTTTTGCGATCCCTGTTTCTGAAAAAGTGTTTCATGGCATAACGTCCGTCCGTCTATCCGTCTGTACGCAGCGATTCTGAGTAAATGAATGAATCAATTTAATTCGTATTTACGGTAGAATTTATTTGTTATCGATGCTCGAGCTCTAATTTTTTAAACTTGAAAACAAAGTGTACTTTACATGAAGGTCAAATTACTCTTTTGAATGTTTCCCAAAAATGGCTACAACGATTTTGCTTAAATTATCTGCAGGTAAAGTACAATTAGTATGCATTACATACGCATTTGCGGTATTTCGCCTGAAAGTTTGGTATAGACGCAGTAAAATAATTTCTGTCTGCTACACTTACACGTTATTTTACTGTTTCAAGAAGCNTCAAAAATGGCTACAACGATTTTGTTTAAATTATCTGCATGTAAAGTACAATTAGTATGCTTTACATCCGCATTAGCGGTATTTCGCCTGAAAGTTTGGTATAGACGCAGTAAAATAATTTCTGTCTGCTACACTTACACGTTATTTTACTGTTTCAAGAAGCTTGAATACTATTTTGCAGTGTAAATGGACCAAACAGACGTAGAATACACTTTTGGTTAACTGAAATGAATGGATAAAATACATAGAAGGACGGCAAAAGCATTGACGGTAGGAAAATACATCAATTTCTGTCTACAACGAAATTACATTTACATAACACTTTTACGATATTTGTAAGACTGATATGTCGCCATGTTTTGAAATAGTATTCTCAATATTTATTTTACTTTTAAATAAAACACAGTAATAACTTCATCTAGCGACTTTGAGCATGAATACAGCACCGGAAGATGACCAAAATATAGAGGACCACGCCAGAAATGACCTTTTCACAAGAGAATTTTTTCTCACTCTATGCTGCAGACGGAGAAACGTATATGAGAAAGTATGTGCAAAGGTTTTGAACCTCTAGTACAAAAATGTAATAATAAAAGAAAAAACAACTGATGTCCGTAATTCTCATATGTTGAACGAAACGTGACCATTGCTAGGACCCTGTCTAATCAGAAATGACAAATTTTAACTGCTGAATTTATGGACAACATTCATAAGAATGTAATATAATTTTGTTAAAATTTTCTCTCGGCGCGTCTTAATCAATCATGAGTTCCTGCTTCGAAGCGTGATTGTTTTTTTTCTCTCCCTTCACTATCCACATCAGCTCTACTTTTTAAAATGTAATATGTTAATAGCCGTTTCATATTTAATTTTATTGATAGCAATCTTTACTACACGATAAGAATAGACCGCACTCGGTGAATTCAGGCAGCCCAATAAGTGGAGTGAGATTGCCACTACTGTCTTTGTGCTAACGTGACCACTTTGCTGGACCTCTCCTTTTCCACACGTGTGCTAGTTTGCCTATGACCCAGCCACGGTGCCGACAAGTTGACAGCTGCCTAGGCGTATTTTCAATCGTCTTAAGTACTTATCACATTCAGCCGTTTGTCTTAGAGATATCAGATATGTCTCTGGACGAAACATGAAATTTGGTATGACCCACAGATTGCAGAGTATGTTTCCGTTGAAACGGCAGTTAAATCTTGTTATTTTTAAGTAGTTTTAAATAGTCTCAGAATTATACTACGCAGGAGACATTATGTACTCTTTTCTTACGTATTTTTATAGATTTTTTTAACGAATTTTGATCGGATTTTTCGCGTGAGTATATAACATAAACTTTCTTGATAACGCAACAAGAATTACTAATGAATGAATAAAATATTTAGTTACATTTATCTGAGAATGATAAACTGTCTAGAAGTAGAGCAGCATGAAAACACAAACATATTATGAAAAAAACTATTCTACGAGAAAATCGTCCCTATGAGAGGGGATCCCCGACCGCGGGTTGTGAAAATATTTTATTATATTTGGAAGAATGAGAAATATTCTTAATATCACCTCAAGGCGTAAAAGTTATGGAAACACTTCTGTATGAAGGAAGTGTTCACTTCTGTATGAAGGAAGTGTTCACCCCTGAGAGGATGGTTGAGAAGAACGTCTCCGGATTGGGAGCTGAACATAAGTTGTTATTTCTGTTTACGTTGCGAGATTTACAGTGACCGTGGTCGAGCGTAGAATTCATGGATGGAATCTGGGCTCGTCACTAATTTCAGAGAATAATATTTTACTCGAAGTCAAGTTTGCATACCCTTTACATACATCTAATAATCAAAATTGATCATTAAGTTATGCTCTATGTAGTTTTGATTTGGTAGAGGTTTTCGTTTTGTTTAATTCGTTTTACAGAATAATTCTTAAATAGATACTTGAGGGGGGCTTTAGCCCCCTTAGCCTTCCCCCCGCCCGTGGGCGCGCCCCTATACCCTTCCCTGAGATGCGGGGGTTTATAGGGCTGATCATGGATTGAAGCAGCATCAGAACTCATTAATAATCTCAGCGACCCGTAAACCTTTGATCTCCACACTTATATAGGTAACTTTCGATTATACTTCCATGTCAACCCAATCCCATCCATTACCCAGGGGGTGCTAGGAGTGTCTTATTTCCCATGGGAGCTGAATATAGCGTTACGCGTTTACAGGATGTTACAATCAACTCGGGAATTCTGAAAACTGTGAACTCGTCACTGATACCTATCTGTAACGTCGGCGCCAGGACATGCCATCAATTTGTGAAATATTAATATTTCTTTGCATTTTCCAAGCCGGATGCTTTTAAGAATCTTACAATAAGTGGCCGGTCAGCGCTAAGACGGATGTGCGACGAGCTTGGGATTCTCCCTAAACCTTTTCCGTGTGGAGGTATTGTTTGAACGAACACCTTTCACTTTTAAGGAAAGTAGGTACAAGTGTATTCGAAGAATGCAGCCGGCGACGTTGACCCACTGGAATTTAGGTGTACCTAAAGAAAAGACGTATTCTACGAAGAAATGAATGAAGTACGTGCCGAATATAGAACAACGAAAAGGGTGTTTGCGAAGCGCCTAGGTGACGCTCATGGCGGTTCGTCCTCTACGGCGCAGGTTCTGCGTTCCTAGAAGCCAAAGGGGTGACACAAAAATAGTGTTTGCACGGTGGTGGCGAAGGCGTGGTTATTTGCTGATCACGTGACTTCTTCTACTATATATTGGGAGGAGTGAAGCTCCTCAGAGATTCTTTACGAGGGAATGTAGAGATCCGTCAGCACTAACATGTGACTGAACTATGGCTAGGTCGCGGAGACCAGATGTTCGTTAGGCTGCTGCGGTAGTCTTAATGAACTCATTGCTAGTGGCGAGGGTCGTAACTAACTGATAAGTTAGTTGTTGGGGAAAACGACTTATATTTTCGAAGAACCAGATAACCTGAGGGTTTTTACAATTTAGTTGTCTTCAACTATATTAAACCAAGTGTAAATAATGCTCTCTGACAGCATTATTTGTGCAATAACAGATTATTAGATGTATTAATGATTTTGGGAGTTTACCTCTGTTGTAAATTCAGATTTCTAGTTAATTTGTAATAAATCATTATTTATTGTTATTACACGTGTTTGGTTACTCGGGAAACCGAGCTGGTGGCAGCGACAAAAACTACCATAGGGATTTTGGTATTTATGTGGGTCCCGCTTCTACCAAAGAAAAAATAACATCGCATCAGGGTTTGAGGTGTGATGTTACACTATCATATTCGATAATTTGTACGTAGCATCCTCTTCCCTTGGGGTGCAAAGGGTGTACATGGGATGATTTTGGGCTTTGGGGTCTTCGAAAATGTCACTACTAATTTCAGCGACCTCGAAAACTATGATTTCAACACTAATATAAATCATTTTCGATTATTTTTACATTTCATTCTTTAACTAAACGGAGTACATTCCCTCATAGTGGACTTTAATCACACTCTTAATGCTGTTTTTTTCTTCTGCGACTGCAAAACTGGTGTATTCTACTCCAATATCGGACATTCTTGATAATTGTAACGTGCCACTATTTCCCACCTCTATCCCAAGGATGCTAAGGGTTTAATATCACCAATTAGGACTAATTGTGCTTACAATGCATTAGGGGTGTCCTTATCCATATCAACAGAATCGATAACTAGGGTTTCAAATATGCTGTAGGATTTTTTCCATTATTTTTACATGTTCCCTCTTCCCATCTCTTCTCAAGTGGTGCCAGAGATGTCGTCAGTGGCGGCGATAGCGGGTCCGCAGAGTCAGCGACACGGGGGGGGGGGG